>CAHIKZ030001524.1:2940000-3053973 GCA_903632075.3 Acanthosepion pharaonis | reverse complement strand
ATTCAGTCATAATTGATCTAGTGAGACAAGCTTGCTAATCATTACACCATATCAAAGTGACCAAATAAGTAAATCATATGACCAAATTAACAAAAGATTTGGTGTGATAGAATTTCACTGGTTTACTTAGCTAGTGTTTACTCTAAATGTGTAGCTGTCATGCTGTTAACACTTATTATATTAAATTAGCAGCTATAGAAAGATACAGGTGATGAGAATTATCCTGGAAGCAATGTTAATTCCATTCTGCTCTCTAACAGCGTCAGCTATCATAACAAGGAATTTTAAGCCCATCATGCACCCGTTTCATGACAATAAATAATAAAGAGAACCAGTTCCCCCTCCACCTCTTGTTATATTCACTATTTAAACATCTAATGACACAAAGCCACATCTCTGGAGTTTGTGCACAACATTATATATATATTTTATAATGCTAAACTATACCTTTTCAACATCAAAATGATAATAATCAACTTCAAAATGGACTTATTTTCAGATAAAAAAATTAATCAACTCCAAAATGGATCAATCAACTTCAAATTGGAAAACAACTTCAAAATGAGAAATAATCAACTTCAAATTGAGAATTAATATAATACTAATAAATTTAATATTTATTCTTTATTTTACTTAAAGGGATATAAAAAATATAAACGTTGCTAAGAAATTTATTTAAAAGATTACATCATCTAAGTTAATTACAGAGGAAGTAATCTCTGTATTCCAGATATGAAGTTAGTGCAAGTCTCCGGGGAAATATTATTAATTGCCTTGGAGATCATCGCTTCTAACTTGCTGAGGCAGAATTCTTTAGTAGTTAAAGATCCCTGGCCATCACTTCTTAAAATCCCAACAATTGAGTCTGCCATACTTCTTTTTACGTCAACTTTTATGACTGACCAAACCTTTTCAATGGGATTTAACATCGGACTATAGGGGGCAAGTCTGAAAATTTGGTGTTGCCTAAATTCATCCTCCTCCACAACTTCAAGGCAAAGAGCGTTATTAATAACTAAGACAACTCCCCTTTCATAAATTTCATTTGCCTTTCTAAGGCACTCCCTGGTCCATTCTTTCACATCCTCTTTTTTGAAAGAACCTCTTTTAATTTTATGATGAATTAATCCATTATTACTAATACATCCAATAACATGGATGTTATTTCCCCTGGATCCGGCCGTGACTGTAGTGCACCTCATGTCTTTTTTAGAGTGACCTTCTCTTCTTGAAATATGGAGATTAAATTTGGTTTCATCCATGTAAAGAATTGGCACACTTTGGGACTGAAATTCTAATAAAGCTACTGTGTAATCCTTATGTTTCGCCTTATTGACATTATTATTGGCAGCTTCTGGTTCATAATGAACTGCTTTTAAAGTTAAGGATCATGGAGTCCAAGTGCTTTCTTACACATTCTTTCATCACACAAACCTCATACTTTTTGACCAACTTATTTACAATGTCTTGAAGAGTGACCATAGGAGAGTTTTCAATTAATTCGGCCATAAAATTCTTATGCTCTTGCGTAATTTTATATTTTCTTGCTCCTCCCCTAGAGTCACTCTTATCAGCACCCGGGTCTAACCAACAGTACACTGTTGGCAGAGGCACACCAATTGTTCTTCCCAATTTCCTGCTGCGGCATGTGTAGCTAAAATCTGGGCCTTTTTTTCGCCAGCCACAGTTTTCTTGACGTAAGTCCTCTTTGGAGCTGTTGCTAATTCTTCTTCAGCTTCTTTTGTAGAGGTTTCTCCAGCATCATCATCATCACTTTTGCCCATATGGGACTTTCTCCTCCTACTTTTACTGTAGGCTCACCCAATGCTTTCTTGGCATCTAAGTTGTTTGTATTTTGTTTTTTTCTTCATCTATATAATGAAGATGGACAGTCAATTTCCTTACTCATGGGGTAAATTAATTGAAAAAATAATTTTCAATTTACCAAAAAAAATATCTCAATTTGAAGTTGATTGTTTTTAGGTTTTTGACATTTTCTCAATTTGAAGTTGATTGATCCATTTTGGAGTTGATTAATTTTTTTTTTACTTGAAAATAAGTCCATTTTGAAGTTGAAAAGGTATAGTTTTACTTACATCAAACAAGAACTACCTTCCCATACAGTATTAATGTATTAGTAAATTTGCATTTAATCAATCTCTATATACTGGATGTATTAAAAGTACTTTTACAAACTTTGGGGACAGGTTACTCACACAAAAACAAGGAAAAAGGTCCATATAAATATACACAAATCCTTCCTTTTTGAGTTATTAAGTTTAAAGTTTATGGTAAACACAGTTAAATGTGCAATCCAAGAAACAATCCCAAAATACTTTTACAAATTTTGGGAGTGGGTTCCTCACATCAAAACAAGGTAAAACGTCCATATAAACATCTGTCCAAAAGGCCATCGTTGTACCTCAACACAGCAACTCGTAACAAATGTTCTAAATGTCTTCTACTTGCTTCTACACATGCATGCATCTGTTGGATCATTGACTGGAAGACCCTTTCAAATACTCTCACATGGTGTCAAATGATTTTGCAGGACACATGACACATTGATGAAGCATCTCTGCAATTTTAATGTCTGCTGAAAAAAAACAAAACAAAAAAAAAAACAGTTGTTTTAGGTTGCCCAACAGATAAAAATCCAAAGGATGGGTGAATGTGCAGGCCACGAAAATGGTCTTCCCAAACCTATCCCTCTTTCGTGGTAGATGTCGGACAGTGTATTGTGAACAATGTGACTAAAATATGCTGGAGCCCCATCATGCATGAACTACAAGTGTCTTTGTATTAGCAGGAGTACGTCCTCTAGCAGGCCTGGAAGTTTGTTCAAAATAAAGTCTCTGTAGACAGCTCCTGTAAGACATGCTGGGAGAACATATGGACCTACCAGACAGTCACGTACAATTCCAGCCCACACATTAATCATAAACTGATGCTGGTGTCTAGCCTGTAATGTATAATGGTGATTCTGATCCACCCACAAATGTTGGCTGTGTAAATTTATTCCATCTCTTCAAAATGTTGCCATATCCATAAACAAGACTGAAGAGAAACAATGGATCGGCAGTTTGTACAATAAACCATCAGCAAAAGTTCTCCCATGGTGAGGGATCAAAGGGTGAAAAGCCCTAGACATGTTGCACATGATACAGATTGTGCTTTTGAAGTACTCTCCATACAGTACTGAGATGTATGACATGCTAGGGCCATTTGACATGTGCTGATACCTGGATCGTCTCCGACAGCCTGTAAAATGCATTCTTCATGGTCAGGCATATGAGCGGATCAGTTTTTATGAGCAGCTTGACCAGATAATCCTTATTATCCATATAAGATAATCCTATTTGGTCACTTCAATGTAGGCTCAAAGCATACAGTCTGTGAGGGCATAACTGACTGCCAGGTATAAGGAAGGAGAATGCCAATGAACTCCACTTTTCTGCATGCCAACACAGAACCATATGGGTGCATCTGAGAGATAAATATTGGCACCAAGTCAACTTCATAATCACAGACTTCATCTATGCATTGTGTGGTGCAGGATGTAGAACAGACTCAGTTCCATTGCAACATTAAAAAAAATTATATATATATATATATATATATATAACAGATCAAGAATCCTGACAAACTGAGCTCCATGGCAAACTAGCATAGATAAAACTTGCCTACTCAAACTTTGGCCAGCTCAAGTAGATGGTCTTTCTCAATTATGAACTAACATCACCTATCCAAGTCAAAATCTGCAAAAATCTGTCCATCCTCCTATACAGGTGACGGGATTTGATATATGAATAAAAGAGAAGTTGGTAGGAAGTGACCCTTGACTTGAAGGAGTCAATTTCAAGTGTTCAGAGAAGCATGCACATAATAATCTATTCCACAAAATGGCATTTCTTGTGGCAGGAGGTGGTGGAGGTTAAGCTGTCAGAGTGGGACTTTTTTATATTTTAATCCATGACATATCCTAACTGCAAAGGTCTGAACTGGTAGAACTAAAGAATGAAATTCATCTGAACATTTGAGAAAGAACGATAGAATAGTGACAATAGGAAAGAGGTTACAGATTGAAAAAAATAATAAGTCTTCTTCTACAAAACTGCATAAATAATTTTGAATTCTTTCAAGGCCGGAAAATGAGGATTGAGCAACCCCAGCACCGACATGGCAACAATACTTTATTTTTGGTCTAACATGACTGTTATAAATATAAAGCATGGCAGAAAGAGTCAGATAATTCCTGGAGCAATAGAATGAGCTGATCATTTTTCCATAATCTTTAGCAATGGATTGTATGAACTCAACTGAAATTCAAACTTGGCTCTGTGATTCCTCAATCTGAGCCACTATCCATTACACCATCATATCATTGTTACGTCCACTTACATGCAAATACCCTTGAGAAAGGGTATAAATCCATCTCTACTCACCTTAGCTATGGATAAACAGCAGGATAGCCTGAGATAGCTTTGGGTGGCAACTGGCATAGGCGAAAAACAACTGAATGGTCAGCAACTGGTTGTTCCCTCATCAGACCTGGTATGATGAGCAGTGTAATTGGAACCCCAGAAGCAAAAAAAGGAAAGAGAAAGAGGGATGTTAAAGGGAAGACGAACTCCTCAGAATCAATGGCTGTCCACCCGAAATATGGATTAAATAGATTCACCAACTCACAATTGGCCAAGCATGGTGACACCTCCGAAGACATTGTTAGTCAGAGAGGTGTTCATCCAACAGGAGTGAGAAGGCCCTGGATTTGGATCCATTGAGCGCTGGAGTGACCTTGAGATCTAATAGCTGAGAGTGCAACCATTTATTGTAACTGAAGAAAAGTCAGGGTTTGAACAATGATTAAATGATACTTGCTTGGTTTTTGAGATATTGAAAGTTACAAGTTATTTTCTCACTGAGCTGTTAGATCAGGAGAGATAGCTGCAAGACTCCATATTTCTTATTGGAATCATGTCCATAAATAAAGTGATCAAACTCCAATCCATATCATCAAAAGTCACTGAATGCAGCTTAATATATGGATATATGTGTCTTTTTCTTCTTTTTAGTATGTCTTAGTGTCTGGCAAATATTGTAAAAGTATTTCACACTAGCATTTTATTACACTTTTAGTTTTGTTTGATATTTCTACAGAGCCAAAAAATTTGAATAAACAGAGCCAAAATCCCTTCAATCAAATAAAAACAAAGATCCAAAATAAAAGGATATTTTTTTTCTTTTTAATGCCAGTGATTTATTGAAAAGAAACATTCAGAAAATTTAAAATAAATTTTTTGCCTTTAAATAAAAAAAAAAAAAAAAAAAAATCAGAATAAATTTCTTTTTCTTTCACAACCAAGAAAAAAAAGGCAAATTGATATTCCTGTGAAGTGAATTCTAAAGTAAAAAATGCAAACCTCCTGCAAATGAAGAAAAGGAATAGAAAAATATAATTCACTTAAAAATTCTTTGTATGTGTTCACCAAGAAAAAATTACTATCAATAAGAGAAAGGCATATTGTTTTAAGTTATATCATGATATAGCCACTGCCTGTGAATGAATTCATTTTATATGCATTGATCTATTTTCATGAAACTAACATTCAAAAGTCAATCTATCTACCTAATTATGCATCTGCTTCTGTCTCTCATCACACACACACATTTTATATATATATAATACAGTACTGATAATAGATTTATTGGTATATAATCCAGGTGGATCCTAGTAATATCAGATATTAAAAATGATCGACAGAGAGAGATCAATGTATTTATCTATATCTATAATTCTCAAAATGTGTGTATGTGTGTGATTGGATGTTGTTTATGAGTTTCCATAGATTTCATCCAATTTTGATGAATTTTTTTGTTTGATAGATAATTCTTCAGTGCCAGTTTTGAGTTCAAATTGTCTGGAAAAATTACAACCTTGAAGGTGAAAAAAAAAAAAAAAAAAAAAAGACTTTTCACTTTGCGCAAAAATCAGAGGCAAAATTTAATGTCTTTAAAAACAGCGTAAATTCAGAGAGTTGAAATCTAATGCAAAAGATTATTAGAATTATAAAAAAAAAGTTATATTTTAAATAAAAATTATTGTATATTATTATTATTATTATTAAGATGATCCATAGAAGAGGTTCCTTCCTTGCAAGACTGACAACACAAGAACGGCCCTTTTCAGGGCCACACCCCATTTGAAGATGTGCCTCAGTTGTACTCAAGTAATGAAAACCTGGTCAAAAATGGGTTATACGGCTAGTATTTTATATAGCAAAAAAATCCAAAATTACCTCAAAGTATGACATTAACATTCATTTTCATCTCTTAAAATGAATTTGCATTTCTATGTCAAAGGATTCCCGACCTTGACATTAAAAATTCAAGTGCAAAACAAAGTTTGCAACTTTGAAATCTTTTTAGTGATTAACAACAAGCCTTGAAGATTAATGGCTTTATTGAACAATTTAATTTTGGGAGCTGAAAATGTTTATCATTAAATAAGAAATCAATCAGAAAATACACACCAAATAAACCTCTTCAACATCAACAAAAAATAAAAACCTTCTATGAATTCCACATATTGAAAAATATATTTATATCAATTATATATACATACATAATAGGCATTGGCTTATTCACACAAACACGCACATATATAAACTTGTGTAGCACAGAGTGACAGCCAGCAGTGGAGCACCAGGAAGAATAAAATTCACCATATTAGCAATGGTATCAGTCATTCGCTTGTTAACAATTTCGCTGTGGCAAGAAAAATTGTACATATATGACTAACAATAATTTTCAAGGTTTTTTTTTTTTTTATTAATGATGTGGAATCACCATCATTACATGCTTTGCTATTTGGAGCATCATATTAATCTTGATTGCTATATCCACATTACAGCTGTTGTTCCTTCCAATTTTGTCTTTGTAACCTTTTTGAAATGTTAAAGTGAACACTTTATTCAATTTACAGCAGTAGACTGTACATATTTTGCTTTCTATGCAAAGGGGAGGTAACTCATATCATTACTTATCAGTCGTATTACCTTTGTATCATTTGTTTGTCACAAAAATCCAATATTCTATTGAGGATTGCTAGATCTGACAACCAACTAAATCTGAATACTAAGCAGTCATACCCCAATAAAATGTTCATAAAACTAAAAAGATTCACATGCACCCGAAGTAAACATGAGGGTGACTTTAAAATCATTTTCATGAGCAAAACAATATTTTTTTTAAAAAAGGTGAATAGATATGAGAAACAGAAAAGTTAAATAACCTTACAATTCACTTTTTGTCTTTGTCAATTTGATATTTGGTTGTCTTCTGGGACGAGTGTCATGGTTCTGCTGGTAAATACATAGCTTTTTTTTTTTTTTAATACTAAAGTTCACCCAATACAAGGCTCTAAAATGCCACTCAATGTAACGGGGTTACTGTTAAAATGAATAAAATAAGTTAAAATATATATATATATATATATATATATATATATATATATATATAAACACACACATACATACACAACTCCTTTCTATTTTTTTTGTTTTTTTAATATATATATATATATATATATATATATACACACACATACATACAACTCCTTTCTATTTTGTTTTTTTTAATATATATATATATATATATATATATATATATATATATATATATACACACACAACTCCTTTTTATTTTTTGTTGTTTTTAATACATTTTGTATTCTGACAGGTTCTTTGTCCTTCCTCAAAATTATGTTATATCTGATCAGTGACTATTAAACTGTGAGGTACTGGTTGCAGAGAAGAAAAACAAATAAGCAACAATTAAATTTCAAAGACTGGATCGAACATACAATGAAAAGAAGCCAAAGAATACGTCAATCATAAATTATTGCTAGAAGCAACAAAGAAGAATCATTTAAAAAAATATATGAAATAATGAGAATATTTCTTTTACATGTGAACTATTATCCTCAACTTTGTTGTTATCACAACATTTCAGCCTTTGTGCCCTCCAGCCTTCATCAGGTGCATGTCAATCTAGGTAAACTTCAGGTAAATTCAAACAGAACCATTTATTTAATCTACCAGGATAGATTGTTCTCATTCTGCTGTCCATATCCAGGATACTGAGGAGGGTGCTGGAATAGATCTTATTTAGTACTACTCAGTTATTGCTTACCCTAGTTCCTACAGAGTCCAAGTACCTACCACCCAACCCAGAGAGTGAATTTGGAGGAAAACAGGGATTTCCTTGATGGCCTAGAAGTGGTTCCCAAACTTTTTTTTCTCTGAGCTGCATTTTCAGAATGAAAATTTGCCTGTGCCTCATAAAATTTTATGTAATAAAAAGTCTATATAAAAATAAACAGAGAGAAGGTTAAAAGGGAGATAACCGTGGATTTGAAGTCAGAACATTATCATTAATAACTTCAATTTTCAGATCCCAGTTACCATATTGTTAATACTCGATATAATGCAAAAATATCACAATGATGAAATCAGTCAATTATTTATAACTATCTATCCTGGGACTCATGCATGCAATTACAAGTAATCCATAAAAATATTTTAAATTTTGAAATTATTTTTTGGCATATGAATTTTTTGAAACCATTTCTAAATCTTTGATTGTGTTTCAATTATTCTGCCTCACCTATAAGGCATGCTGCACCATTTGGGAACCACTGGCTTAGAGAATGATAAAAGTTGAAGGACAAAAAAAATGGAGCAGAGAAAATGACCAACTAGTTCTCCATTACTATTTCAAAAGTAGCCTTCTTTAAAGTGTAACATGATGCAAAATTAAAACAAACAAAAATTAAAACTTACAATGAGAAATAAAATTACTAAGGAAAACAAAATAAAAATATCTGCATGAAGAAAAGAAAAAATACATAAAATACTATAATAAAAAGAAAAGTAATTATAAAAAAGGAAATAAACCAAAAGATATCTACTAATGATGGCAAACTATAGATTGAATAATGTGGAGAAAAAAAAACAAAGATTTTGCAGTTAATTAAATGGAGTAAACAGGAGAAAAACTAGATCTAAATGTGACAGATCAAACACTTTGGGGATAAGTTATATGAATACACAAATCAATATAATAGAAATATTGAGTAACTGATGAAAATAAGGAATGAATTATAAGAGATCAAAGATAAACTAGAAGGTCAAAACAAGAACCTTAGAAAAACTGCTAAATATAAAACACCATGCTATGATGATTGCTGTTTCAAGTAATTCACAGCCATATACAAAATACCAACATGACAGCTTGAAAATATTTGACAAGAGCAAAAATATTCTTCAATGGATAATAAAAGTACACTATTAATATTGTTTAGGCTGTTGTCCTCAACTTTGTTGCCATATTCACAATTAAAAAAAAAAAAAAAATTAAATTAACTACAGACCAATAACATACTTACCAATAATGAAGAAAATCCTACCTAAATGGATAGATCATCAAAGAAATCTATTATCCATGATAGTGGTATGGAAAGGATGCTATAACAGTAGTAGTAATATTAACCGTTTCCCTACAAGGAAACATTTGGCATACATTGATCAAGCAACCAATTCTGCTTTCAGCTGAAATTTATAAAATCTTTCTCTTAAAACAATTTTTCAGGAAAATAGGTTTCTCAAGTTCATTAAATGTTAATGCTCTTTCCAGTATTGACAGGGGGGTTTCCTTCCTAACCTTTTATTTGAAGTAGTGTGGAATGACATCACCTTTATTATGCCATTATTTTCTCTTTACATGTGATATCCATTTTAGGTGTTACTGCTGTTGATAGTCCTAAAGTGATGTGGTTTCAGTTATTTTGTACAGTTTGTTATTCTGTACTGGCAGTCCACAATGTTCAAAAAAAAAAAAAGGATGGTCCTTATGCACTTCAAGCTTTTTTTTTTTAAATCATTAATCTTAAGACACCATTGTATACAGCTGACAGTTTGCATATTTCTGAATGAGTTTGGCACTATACCTGACATCCATATGACAGTCTTGATCTGATGAGGCTATTTAAGAACATGACTCAAGTTTTCAGGTTAAGGTTTTTTAGCAATTTGCTGTGTTGGGTGAAATTATCTCTGGTGCAGCATATTCTATGTTCAGTTTAATTTTCTCCTATACTAAATCTGTTATAACTGATCAATACACTGAGGTATTTGAAGTGTTTAGTATTTACTAATTCCACATCCTGAATTTTTATGATGGATTCAGAGTAGGTGCCATCACTGCTTTCATTTCAATTTCAGACCATAGTTTCGTAAATGTTTATTTTGAATACTATTTCTAGAAACACTTGGTAGAGGATGTTGATAAAGATACTAGAATAAGTGGTGTACTATTCATCGATTTAAATATATTGAAATAACTAGTAAAACAATCCCTAGTGGAGGTCATAGTAAAAATAGTCATCTTCTTACGAGAATCCTTGTTCTCATTACTATTTATCATAGCTAGGATATTTCTAAAAAATGTAATGGAAAATACAAATCTATTAAAAAAAAAAAAAAAATTACAAGATGAACCAAATAGATGGACTCAAAATTTCAATGAAAAAAAATTCGATGGCACCAATAGTGATTTTCCAAGTGTAGCTTGGATGTGGCATAAAGGGGGCACCTCAAGGTGGTGTAATGGTTAGCCCCCTTTTCAAGAGACCAGAACAGAATTTTAGTAAAAAAAAAGTTAAACTACAGAATAAAGTAGTCTGTCCATTAAGGCAATTATCAAAATGTCCAACAGGAAAGAAACTTAGAAGTATCTCAGTATTTTAGAAGTGGGTTTCATGTGATATGGCCATTCAGACCAGTGATAAATATACACAAATCAGAATCTGTCTCAGAAAATAAAAACAAGTACTTCTCGAACTTCAGGATTCAGATAATTATCCCATTCTAGACCAGATCTAATTATTGTGAACAAGAAGAAAAACCTATTTGATAGATTTTACTGTTCCTGCAGATTACAGAGTAAAGTTGAAAGAAAAACAAAAAAGTGAGAAAAATATCTAGACTTCAGCAGAGAAGTTATGCAACATGAAGGTGACAATCATGCCAATTATTATTGGAGCACTGGGAGTGATCTTGAAAAGCCCTACAAAAGAAGCTGGAGAAAATGGAAATCCAAGGAAGAATTGATATCACATCAATCACACTACTGAAAACAGGATACTGAGGGGGGTGCTGAAATACTGAAGAAACTTGTTTTTTATTGTTCGGTATAAACCATCAGCTGCTACTGGTGTTAAATTAGTATTTATCTCTTAAGCAATCAATTTTCAGAAAAAAAAAAAAAAAAAAAAAAAAAAAAAAATTCCTTTTTAAAAATGATTAAATTGATTGAATCGGCAACTTATTCAGATAAATATATTTCTGATTTAAAGAATGTAGCTGCATATAATATAAATATATAAACTTGACTGTCTATTGAATATTTTTTTTTGTCCCAATTCTTTTATGAAAGATTTTTTATATTCAAGGACAAAAATTATCAAACTAAAAACCATAAATATTTTTTTAAAAAGCTTATATTTAATAAAAATCTGTACAACATTTATGGACAGAAAAAGATTGGTTTTTATAAAAGCTGAAAATGCTGATAAAAAATAAATTTAATTGTGATAGTCACAATATCGAACCCGTAAAGTGACAGGCATTATTAACTATAAATAAGTCCTATAACTGGAAAAAAAAAAGAAAAGAAAGAAAGAAAAAGAAAACAGAAAAAGCTTGCATTTAAAAAATCTCCAAATTATTTAGCTACACTTGATATTTGTTTGTTTGTTTGTTTGTGTTTTACGACATATCAACCTCCTCAGTCATTTAATACACTTGATATTTATGATATTAATGTGACTTGAATAATAAAAGAAAAAAAAAAATTAAACTAATCATTCTGCCCAAAAACCTTTGAAAAAACATATTTAAAATATAATTTATCTTAAAATTAAAAAAAGTAAAATAAAATCTTCCCATAGGATATGGATATTAGACAGAATTCATGAATTCCATGTAATAGATTCTGATAAAATATGAACAGATTTGACTTCTAGAAATATTTTTCTAGATCTGATTGTTATCCAATATTATGTTATGTCATGTTATTTTGCAAAAAATTATAATTATCATGAACTGATATGGATTCAAGGAATACATTTTTAGATTTGATTGTTATCCAAATATTATGTGACGTCATGCTATTTGACTAAAAATTATTATGAACAGATTTGGATTCTAGAAATATTTTTCTAGAATTGATTGTTATCCAAATATTATATTATAAAACAAAAAACAAGCAAACCATAAAAAATATTTGTTAAAAAAAAAAAAAAAAAAAAATCACACAATTACTTTTTTTTCACAACAAAGTAGTTTGTAGGAACAAAAGGCATTTTGGCTATTTGTCCAGGA
Source organism: Acanthosepion pharaonis (assembly GCA_903632075.3). Lineage (NCBI taxonomy): Eukaryota > Metazoa > Mollusca > Cephalopoda > Sepiida > Sepiidae > Acanthosepion > Acanthosepion pharaonis. The sequence goes on along the minus strand of CAHIKZ030001524.1, from coordinate 3,041,530 downwards.
ATCCTTTTCTTCCGGATATCAAAAATCACTTTACTCCCAACAGAAGAAAACTCTGGTTTTAAATAACCCATAGATATGTTTTGTTTCAGCGTTGGTGATGGACAGCCACTGGTAACAACACCAATTTCAGTTTGACCCGTTTCATCAAATATTTTACAGCCATCTGTACAAATAAAAACAAGTTTGTAGAATCTCAAAGTTATAGACACAATTTACACTTCCAATCTTGTAATTCATGAAAATAGTGATAAATCCTTTTATAACAAAGATTTAGTAGATTTATAATTTTATCATTAAACTAAACTGTGGAATTAATAAAGGAGCAACTTTGGGTTAAGAGACAATTTTGCATCTCATAACCCAGGAACACATGACATATCAGGTCATCCCATAAGGTCTGTCTGAATTTTGAATAAAGAAAACAAGTGACCAAATGTTACGTTTAATTACAGATTCAATCAACAATGTATTTTCCCTGATTATCTATGACTTCCTTCCATCTATTAACAAGCTTACTAATTCCATTACTGTAAAATTCTTTTATCTTTGATTCGAAGAACTCACAAATGTCAGTTTTAACCTCTTCCTGTGTTACAAAAGCTGTTTCTTCCAAATGATTCTGTAAGCTATGAAACAAATGGTAGTCTGAAGGAGCAAGATCGGGAGAATAAGGTGGATGAGGAATTTTCTCCCAACCAAGTTCTTCGATCTTTTGTGACGTGATTCTTGCTGTGTGGGGGTGCATTGTCCTGATGAAACATCGCCTTGTTTAGATTCACTAGAGCAGGTCTTTTTTTCCTCAAAGCTTGGTTCAAACGCTCTAATTGCTGACAGTATATTTGAGCATTAATTGTTGCATTAGGTGGTAAGAATTCAAAGTGGATTATTCCTTGGCGATCCCACCAGATTGAAAGAAGAACCTTTTGCCCATGAAGTTCCCTTCTCGGCTGGGGTCCTTCCCCTTTACCAAGCCACTGTCTACGATACTTAACATTTCGATAAAAGATCAATTTTTCGTCGCCAATCACAAGTCTATCCCAAAAAAGGTGAAACAAGTTGGCGAGAATGGAGAGACGAGCAGATGTCAACTCGGGATTTGAGGTTGTTTTCAGACAATTCATGAGGCACCCATTTTCAAAGTTTAGGAACTTTTCCAAGTTGTTGAAGATGCCGATGAACAGTTGTATGGTTTGAACTGAGAACCACTGCCAATTCCTTAACTGATAAAGCAGGATTTTCTTCAAGGGCTGCTTCAAGAAGCTTTTCATCAAATTCAACTGGATGTCCGGTTTGATCTTCAACTTCAATGGTGAAATCTCCACCTCTGAATTTTGCAAACCATCTTCTGCAAGTTCTTTCATTCATACATTCCTCTCCATAAACTGAGTGAATGTTTCTAGCCGCTTCGGCTGCTGAGTTTCCTTTCTTGAACTCATAAAGCATTATGTGCCTCAAATGATTCTTGGGTACTTAAATGTTAGCAGGGTTTTAATCAAACAAAATTTTATTTTATTGTTCTCTGATATAAAATTTGATCAATTTAAATGCATCTAAACATAAAAATAATGTTCAGCTCCATTAGACATTATAAAATACTCTTTAAATTTTGTTCATTTTAAAAAAAGGTAAAATTCAGACAGAACTTATGGGATGACCTGATAATAATTTAGAGAAAACATTGCTAGAAAAATTAAAATCAATGTAAGAAAACCAGTCAATCTATTGCTAAAAGTGACAATTGAATACACAGTTTTGAAATGTTAAAACAATTCAGAAAGAAAATCTACATTGTTGATTTGGATTAATTTCAATTCAAATATGCTGATATTTAAATCATCAAGATTGCAATTTTTAAAAAAATGACTTTAAAAGAAAAAAAAAAAAAAAGTTTCTCTTGAAGTCTTTATTACCATAAACATTTCAGCATTTCTTCAATCTTTTCAGCTGAAATAAAGTAGAATATTCTCAGCCCAGGTCTCTTCTCTGCCATTCTAAATAATAGTAGAGTCTCTTAAACCTTTACTAAAATAGACAACCAGTATTTCTTGAAACTTCCTGGCAGATATAAGGGGGCATTATCTTGAGCCATGTCTCTTCATTGCCATATAACAGATAAATGATGTAAATATTATGTAAAGAGGAGTCTCTTTCTTAAGTCAATATTCTTCAGCCTTTATTACACTGCACAACCAGTATTCCCTGAATGACCATTTCTGAAATGAAAGAGCATTTTTTTCACATGCGTCTTATGCTACCTTAATTTGGGAAATGCCAGAAGTAAAGAAATATACTGACAAATGTCTCCTTGACTGGTTTGCTAAATTCAATCTATTAAAAGGGAGATGGATAGTCAGAAAAGTTGTCAGGTGAGTGTCAACAATATTGATAATTGATCCTTATTGTTAACCTCAATATGTAGCATCTTAAATTACAATGAGATCTGTAGTATATAAACAGGTAAGAGTGTTTTTCTCTTTGCTATATACAGCCACAGTTTTAAGCAGAGCTCTCAGAATTTGGTATCTATATTTGTTTGACCAAGAGAAAGGTTTTAACATGTTGACTGCCTGAGGCCAATTTTGAAATCTGACTTCAAATGCCAACTTAATAGCCAACTTGATAATAGCCAACTTAGATTACCTAAAAAAAAAAAAAAAAAAAAAGAAAAATGATTATTAGTTGATTTATAATTTTTACTGAAGTTTTAACATTGTTTTCACACTAAAAGTATTACTGCTAATAAGCTTGTTGGCAGCCACAGATGAAAATGTATCAGTAAATGCCAAGCACAAGATAACTTGTTGCTTGCATGAAATAATTTGTAGTCCACATCATAATAAAAACTACTAACCATGAGTCAACTCATGTTTGGCAGTCAATGTGTTTCTTTTGTTTTTTATTTACATGTAGAAACAAGAAACCCATTGGTTATGATATATATATATATATATATATATATATATATATATATATATATTATAGAACAATTATCATTTGTAACATTGCTTATATATGGATAAGAAAAATTGTGTGTGAATGTGTGCGTGATTTAAAAAAGTAATTTCAATAAACAATTTTTACCCTCTAATATATTTGACACTTTATATTGGATTTTTTAAAATAGAAACTGACCAGGAACAAAGGGAAACTAGTTTTTAGTCTATTAAATACAGAGTCCATTACTATAACCAATGGAAAAAAGAGGAGAAAAAATGATATCTTCGTAATGAGAAAAACAATTTTAATTGACAGAAAAGATATTGTAAAATAGATGTTTTTAGTCAAACATTTTATTTCTCTCACTTTCATATTAAAAGTTATGTGGTACTAATTTTGAAAATTATATATATATCCAGCTGTTTCACATAACTTGACCATGATAGAGTCTTAAAAGTTTAACATCACAGTACGAAAAAAAATAATTCAACTGTCATTATAACCTATTGCAACCCAAGTGCTTACCTTTTACAAACAAACAATTCAAATAGTTGTGTAATATTTACTATGTAGCTTCTTACTAAATTTACTTTAAACTTGAAGCAAAAACACCAATGCCATCCATATTTTGCCAAATTTAAAATTGTTTGAAAATAAAGGAAATAATCTGTAGTGTGTAAATACTCTAGGTTTTGAATTAGACAAAAAAAAAAAAAAAAAACTTTGGTTATTTCATTATGAAACAATATTAAGTGTGACTCAACATTACAATCATAGTGAATTTGATCCTTACTGAGTGCCACACTCACCTAAGTCAATACCAATATTGAATTGATTTATTATTAATTTAAAGGCTTTTCTATTATTCAGTCATTCAGTTATGTGCTATGTGTGATACAGGCTTAGGTGATCATGTAACTTTCAATACATGACTGACAAGGCAGATTTTTTCCTTGCAGTAGGTTGCCATTTCTTTCTGCAGTAGACCGGTTGCTATCCAAGGCTATAGAACCCGGTCTGTCCTGCTATTTAGCCATAGCTGAGGGGAGAAGAAAAGGATTCATATCTTTCCCAAGGGTATTAGCATGTAAGTGAAATGTAATGGATTCAACTGGAATTCGAACTTGGCTCTCAGATTCCTCAATCCGAGTCATTATCCATTACTCCACCGTCCTATTATTCACATTATTTATATTTGTACTATTGTCCCCATTTTTGTTGTTATCGCAATGTTTTTCTATCTTCTACTTATTAAGTAAATATTTTTTGATAATTCCAGTCATAACATATTTTAATAACTGTCAATGATATATCTGGAGGTTGATCAAACAAAGAGAAAGAAAGAAGGAAAGAATAAGAGAGAGTTTATTAATTGGATGATAATTTTGAAATTGCAGGAAGATGGATTGAAAAGTTGAGTAGAAAAAAAATTGAAATGTGTTGAAAAAAAATCATGTTTTGAGACACTTCCAAGGAGAATTGAACCCAGATTTAACTAGACAAAATTCAGTAAAATTGAACAAATCCAAGACTGCCGTCCTTCCCCATATCCCACCGATAAGAGGCCATTAAGATATCCATAAAGATGTCAGATAAAATAAAAACATATGTTGATGATAGAGAAATCTGGGTGGTCAGCGAAATAGCATTAACAATTCCCTTGGATCAGATAAAATAAAAACACGTCACCATGGAGAAAAACACTGTGTGGTCAAGTTGATCATAAAGACAGAAAAAAGATAAACTTTCATTTTAAGGAGAGTGGAAATGGATTTTTCTTTCTCCAATTCTTGAGTAGTTTAGGCAATTGAAAGAAATCACAGCACATGAGACAATCTGATAAAGAAAAGATTAATGATTGGATTGAAAATCCTTTTGTTTTCACTATGCCATCTGGAAGTGGCTGAGGTTGGCTGCTGAAAAAGTAGGAGAAAGGAAAAAATGGGAGGAGAGAGAGAGATTAATACTGCTTATACAAAAGCAAGGCTACAAAGGCAAGGTGTAATTGCTCTGACCACTCTCAAAAGGGGTCTGGACAACTCTAAATTTGGAAAACCACTTGAGTAAATGTATTTTTCTATAGGGAAATTTAAGAAAGGTTGATACTCAGGGTAGAAAAGAACCAAACCCAGTCAACTCCACTCCTGCCGGATGTAGGACTCCATACAAACTGGAGATTTTGGACTCAGAAAGTGCAGCTAGAATTTAGTTGAATGTAGGGTTCAGAGTGGAGAAGAGATACAGAGAGAATTCCTGACCAAAGACCTTGTGCCGGACATGAAGACCAGAACTTAGAAATTTAAGAGACTACTTAAAACAAGCTGCATACCCCCCCACCCCGAAGGGGATTCCAGTGTCATTTGATTATAACAAATGGGAAGATTTAAAGCCACTGTATACAAACCAGCACACTGGAGAGGGTATAACTATTTGGATGCAGAGCCATGGACCCTCAAGAAAATGTATATATATAAGTAGGGATGTGTACATAAGTTTCCATAGAAAAACATGTTTGCTGTTGTGTATTCAGTCTATAGTTTAAAAAAAAAAAAAAAAAAAAATCCTACATTGTTAGATGCAAATACCCTTGGGAAAGATTAAGTCATCTCCTCCTCCCAGTTATTGGTTAAATAGTTGGACTTGTCTCTGGAATAATCAGAGTTATTCTCAAAAAAATCCTTCATGAAACATACACTTAATAAAAAGAAGCTATTCTTACAATTCAAAATGTTTCAGTTTTAAAATAACCCACAAAAGGTTGATAAGCCATATCAAAAAAAAATCAATCCATAGTGTTAGTTTTTAAATATAGTGTTTCCAGCTATTATCTGTACTCAGCTCTTTCACCTTGCTTCATAAACAGCTTTGAACATTCTGCCACTATCATATTAAATACACTGTCACCTGACATTGCCAATGCAAACTAGTTGAATAAAACTACATTACAGACAAAAGATATACAAATATTTTTATAATTTTAACAGATATATAAATTTAAAAGAAAACAAGATGGCTTGAGACATCTGTTGAGTAACTGCCTGCTGAAATTGATGACAAATATAAAATATAACAACAAATTGCTTCATTTTTAAATATAATAGTTTTTAAATATAATAAATAAAATGCTTCAGTTTTTTTTAATGGTTTGTTAGCAACTGAAAATGACTTGCTCTATAAAGGCTTAAAAAAAAAAAAAAAAAAAAAAAAAAAAAAAAGAAAGTTATTCTAACATTGAAATTCTTCCTCATTGCTTAATGTGCCAAGTGTAACAGTTTTTGATCAAAATAAAGTTAGTGAAATTTTTTTTAACTAGAAGATCAAATCAACAAACAACCAGCAGTTTATAAATATTTTTAATTATGTACAACCAACTTGCACTCAGAATTGACAGCATTACACAGGACATTCTCATTTCAATACATTAACCTCATTTTCCTCACGATATTAAATGCTGTAGTAAAAACTGTTCTTATAAAAAAAAAAAAAAAAAAAAAAAAAAAATCAATATATTTCTCATCATTTTCTTTGCTAATCTCAGAATTAGTTAAACGGAAAGAAAGTTTTTCATTTTACTATTTTTTGGTTAATATGCATTTTTTTTTTGTTTTTTTTTCAGTTTATTACCGACAAATTAAAATTCTTCATTATTTATCTCCAGACTATTGTCCTCATCATTGTTATTATCACAGCATATCAACCATTATGCCATCCAGCCTTCATCTTGTGCTTGTTGATATGGGGTAACATTCAGAAAATTTCAAACAGAAACCTTTAGTTAATCTACAGGGGTATATTGTTCTCGTTCCGCTGTCCATGTCTGGGGACATCTCGTCTAGTCCTTATTTAGTATTGTTATTGCTCACCTTGTTCTCGATCCGCTGTCCATGTCTGGGGACATCTCGTCTAGTCCTTATTTAGTACTGCCCAGTTATTGCTCACCTTGTTCTCGATCCGCTGTCCATGTCTGGAGACATCTCGTCTAGTCCTTATTTAGTACTGCCCAGTTATTGCTCACCTTGTTCTCGATCCGCTGTCCATGTCTGGGGACATCTCGTCTAGTCCTTATTTAGTACTGCCCAGTTATTGCTCACCTTGTTCTCGATCCGCTGTCCATGTCTGGGGACATCTCGTCTAGTCCTTATTTAGTACTGCCCAGTTATTGCTCTTGTTCTCGATCCGCTGTCCATGTCTGGAGACATCTCGTCTAGTCCTTATTTAGTACTGCCCAGTTATTGCTCACCTTGTTCTCGATCCGCTGTCCATGTCTAGGGGACATCTCGTCTAGTCCTTATTTAGTACTGCCCAGTTATTGCTCACCTTGTTCTCGATCCGCTGTCCATGTCTGGGGACATCTCGTCTAGTCCTTATTTAGTTCTGCTCACCTTGATTTCACAGAATCTAAGTCAGCATTACCTGGTCCAGAGATTGAACTCACAATTACTATTTCCCCAATTTCATGAACTGAAACTTTAATCCAGCAGGCTATTATCACATTTGATAGCCAGAAGCCACATTAAATGAAACGTGATAACAACATGAGGACAGCTGTCCAAATGTAAAATAAAGGTAACTCCTCATTCCAGAATTTCAAGCAGTTCTTCACTTAAAAGAGGAAAAACATATTTAAACACTCTGAAGAGACAAAAAGATAAAAATGAAAATGCTCACAGCTTTTTGAAAATAAATGAACATTGTTTGAATTATTGCGAAATAATTAAAGAGGTCATTTCATCTACACCATACATAGTTAATGGGTTATCTTAATTAAGTGCACTATATTTCTAGAGTGAAAGAGAAAACAAAGACAGAAATATATGGCTCCCTCATTTTTGAGGAAAAAAAACAGATTTGGGAGGGGGCTGACATAACCACCACGGAGGAAGGTAGACAGATTTAACAATCAAAGATGAAGATGGTAGATCTTTTTTTTGATCTTTATAAAGAAGCCTGATGAAATTTCATCACTTTTCAGAATCCCGTTAGTAAAAGAAAACATACTGTTTTCTGAAAAAATATATTTTGTCTCATTTTTAATATGGTTTTCTTTCCTCTCAACAAGCTACATCAGTACCCCAACTGTTTAGGCATTATTTAAAAAAAAAAAAAATTTTTGGCTACAATTCTGACATGCATTTGTGAGCTAAACTTCAGCTCAACCAATTTTTTTTTTTTTTTTTTTTTTTTTTTCATGATATCCCATCCACAAGATTTTCATAAAAAACTAAACCCCTTAGCATGCTAGGTTAACAAATTCTTGTTATACAAAGTTGAAATTAAGGTTTGTTCATGATATTAAATCCATCCGTTTGTGATTTCTTCAGGCCCCACTTGAAAACTGAAAGACATTACAAAACTGGTCTAGACATGCTATACAAGTATCTTAAAGTAAAATATTATCTGACTCCTTGTCATTTTTTTTCTCTACCTCATTCTACTTAAGTAATGCATATTATGTTTGACATGTTCTCATGAGGACAAATGATAAAAATTCAGTTGAAAAGAATCAAAGTTTTAACTCACGTCTTGGAGAAGGTCCTGCAGATAGAAATCCAACTCTTATCCTGTTGGGTGGATTCTTTACGTGATCCAAGATGATTGAAGCTCCAGGAAAATTAGCCTCTTGTCGTCGCCTTTTACCTGAATATCAGGTAGTTGGAAAAAAAATAAATAAAAAAACCATAATGAAACCATTTGGGGATATTTTAGATAGGCAACGTTAAAAAAAAAATTTAAGACTACAAATAATAAATCATTCAGTGTTTGGGGAGTGGTAACTGCAGTCATCCTTACTACTTATTTACTTCAGAATGTTTTAACTGGTTCATTCTCCATCCTTCTTCAGGTGAAGTTTTATCTGGAGCAAAGTCTACATAAAGCTGAGAAGACTGGGTAATGTTAAAACATAGTGGGCATATCTTTTGGGAACACTCACATTTCATGAAAATCAACTTGTTGAAACTTGCTCAAATAATTTATCAATATACCCATCTTTATACCCAATTACATTTTAACATTTCAGCCATTTTTAGGTCTTTATAAAAATAAAAGTACATTAGACACATCTCAGCTGTCCATATTTTTGTAATTGACAATAACTACTATCACCAAGTATCAGATCTGTACATACAATATCCTTGGAGCTATCAATGCTTTAATATAGAGAAAATAAAACAGATTCTTATAGGTGCAAACTTGTGATTATGCATCTAACTTTTCAGTAGAGGTAAATTAAAAGAAAGAATAAAATTAAAATGGAGGACAGTTTATTTATTTTTTAAAAGATGGAGCATGTGAAATATAGTAAAAACAATAAAAATGAGGAAACAAGTAAGAGACAGTGAAAAAAAAATCATCTTGACAAATTTTCACTGTTGCATTGTTATAACATTGTTGCCTGGCTGAGCTGGCCCATTTTGGAAGAATAAAAAGTTGCCAGTTATTGGAAAAATAAGAATTTCACAAACCTATGACATCGATTTACTGCATGTTTTTCAATAAAGTTATGACTTTTTTGTTTGAAAACCAGATGTCACTTGTGGAAAATGTTAACTTTTGATTCAATGCAGTTTGTTTGCTAAGCCTTTATCAAACATCAACTTAGCACATAAGTATACATGTTTTCAGTTGACAAATTAAGGAAAATATTTTCAAGAATCCCAATGATCAAAACACTCACTGAAGAAAAAACTCATCTTACAAGACACTGGATATAATTACATAATTACTGTTATGAGTGATGTCTTTTACAGTCATCTCTCCTTTGAAATAATCTGGCTATTTTTGTACTTAAAAAAGATTCTGCAAAAATTAAACTGACAAGAAAAAAAATTTAAGAATGTTTGAACCACAAAAAAAAAAAAAAACATTGTGTTAAAAGGACAGTTATTCTCTTGACTCTGCAATTAATATATATATATATACTTTTGACTCCCTTGGCAATATTTGTTCGGACTGCTATACTCATCTTTATTGCTACATTCCTAAGACGGCCAAGCATAGAAATGAATAAAAAAATATAGAAACCAGTAATATAGAGAATTAGAGAAAAACAATAAGAAAAATTGTAATATGAGCTCTGGTGTAAAAAAAAAAAAAAAAAAAATGGTTATGGAGAATTAAGTTCATAAGTTCCAAAAATTCACTCACTATTGTCACCAAGGACACATGGCCCCAGTAGTAAAAGTGTTGGTTGATTGATCCAAAAGTGACTTGACCCAAAGAATTGTGAGTTCATGTAGAGAGAACAAATAAAAGGAGAGTTATCAAAGGCAATAAACTAAAAAAAACAAAAAAAAAAAAACAGATATCCAGAGGCATGACACATGGAATTAAAACAATCTATCCCCATGCACTAAAAGGGTTCACTTCAAAATTCCAACAAATATCACCTGAAGAAGACCAGAGGGTACAACAGCTGAAACATTGCGAATGTGATAAAGATTAGAAGAACAGACCAAACAGTGTAAATAGTTAAACTATTTTATCTCAGAAATATAGACAGGTCATTTATTTAGGTTATTTACAAAAATAATTTTATATTTACAAGATTATAAAATATGTGAACCATATATCATGAAATATTATTTATCATTTTATACAGAAATATGAAAAGAAATTATTTTACTCATAAATTTATAAAAATTAAAACAAGAAGTAATCCAAAATATAAAATAATCTGAGAAGAAAATGTATTATGTCTGAACATTCATATTTATTTAAACTTTCTTGTTCTATAATTCATTGAGATTTTTATAAAATTATGAACAAAAAAAACTAATAAATATTGGACTGTAGTTGGTTTACATATTTTGATAATTTTATAATTTATTAATTTTTGAATAAAAAAAAAAAAAATTTCAAATTTATTTCTTTATAAAAAGGTAAATAAATATCACATTGTACTTATTTTTTTACATTACATATATTTAATAATCTTGTAAATAAAATTAAGCATCCTTTTGACACACCATTTTTTTTTGTAGGCACAAAGGTTAAACATTGCTAAAAATAAAAACTCACCAATAAGCCAGCCTAAAGATGCTTCAATGGGTGTTGTTGTCTCATCCATATCATTGCCATACAAACATAATCCTGCTTCTAAACGTAGCGTGTCACGAGCACCTAAACCAGCCATTCTGACTTCATCAATCTTGGAACCAAGCAATTCATTCAATAATTTCAAAACATGATCACAGTCGACAGAAATCTGAAAGAATATAAAAATGATCAAAAGATTTTTTTTATTTGTCTGAATCTCTAGGATAAGTAGTTATCATTATTCACATTATTTATATATATAGTCCTTATGCTTGTTGTTATCACAATGTTTCGACCTTTGTGCCCTCTGACCTTCATCAGGTGTATGTCAATCTTGGTAACCTACAGGGAATTTCTAATGGAACCCTTTATTTAATCTATAGGGATAGATTGTTCATGTTCCATTGCCCAGATCTAGAGATACAATCTACCATGTAGATTAAAGAAAGGGTTCAATTTAAAATTCCCTGTAGGTTAGCTGGATTGACATACATCTGATAAAGGCCGGCGGGTACATCTGCTGAAACATTGTGATAACAAAAATGAGGACAATAGTCTGCATGTAAATAAATTTTTTTTTTTGTCTTTTCACAAAAGCATTTTTAAATTGCAGATTTTTAAAGTATTGATTACGTTCATGCAGAAATATAAATTTGAGCTTATAGCCATCGAAACTGCTGATTAATAGACTGAAAAAGTCTTTGAAATTGCTTTCATTATAAGTACATTATAATAATTTGAAGTGTCATTGTAATGAAAGCAATAGAAATGTAAGGGAAGTAACTTTAATAAACTATGAGCAAGGGAAGTAACTGAATATGACTATATAAAAACTTGTTTATGAAAAAATAAAATTAATTTCGAGAGAATCACTTCAGTATTTATTACAAAAAATATTTTCAACTTTAAAGTTAACATTAAAATTATGTGTTATTTGTACAAGGTGGTGCTGGAAAGTTCTCAGCCGAATTCATTTTTCGGCATCTGACCAAATAACCCAAAGGTCTTAATCAAAATAAGAAATTGTGGTTGGAGAACTGAAGGAAAAAGCAAATAAAGAAAAAAAAAATGATTTATTGCTGGCACAAGGATTTTTCACATGCATTGAATGTAAAGAAATAAAGAGAAAAAATGTCCGCTCATAAGGCAAATATTTAAGAATGTTACATTCTTGTAAATACTAGATTTTGTTAGTAACATGCAAATTTCCAACCATCAAAAAGAATGTATAAAAAAAAAAAAAAAAAAAAAACACATATTGCATTTTGATCCTATGATTGTCATGTGTGGGTTTTCTGTGGTGGACAAATGGTGCTGGTTAAAATTTATAAAAACTTAAGGGAAAATTTAAATAAGGAACATTATTTTATTTTTATGATTCTTCAAAAGCTTTTCATGAAACTTATTACGTGAGCTTTATATTGAATTGTATGAATAAATGTATATAGAAAATTTTATGCTGTCAAAAAGTAACGAACATTATTTGTAATTTGGTTAACAAACTTCCCTGGACATGGCTAAGAAGACTTACAAAAAAGATTTAGTTACCTGACATTTTTGTATATCGGCCTAAAAGGCATAAGTAATAATCATTGTTTATATGTAATAACATTTGTATATAATGTTGATCAGTATAAAAGAAGAAAGAGAAATAAACAATCTACTCAAAGTATTCTCTGAATTATATAGGATCAATAAACTTACTTTTAGTGTTTTAATCAAAACCTTTCAGCTGATATATTCTTTGACATTTCTCAGGTAATCCAGTATCTATCCATATAAATCTAGTCACTTGTTCAATAGGAACAATTTACAAATCCAAATATAAAATAAATTCATGGGCTGACATGGAAAATTTGTCTCAGCAAAAAAGAAAAACAGGGATGCAATATTGAATATTGTTGCTATATATGGTTCTTCTGCTATGCATTTAGTGATTCTTGATAAAATACAATGAAGAAGTTGCAATGCTATTAGTCCTGACATCTTGGCTTCAGTCACCTTCCCACCACTGTAACAGCTTCTCTGTGCCTTTAATTAATTGCATGGTAATTGTTCAGATGAACTTTCCTCTATGTTACCTAGACTATGAATTTAAGCACAGTACTAGGTTGGTGGCAAGGTCTCAGCATTTTACAGTTGAAATGGTTTGATGTAACTGTAAGTTCTATGCTAATAGTTTCTTCTCTCACACTTCTCACTTGTGGAACTCTTCCAGCATTTTGCTTCCCAGTCAATTATTTATTTTTCAATTGAAATGCAATCTCAATCATTCTCTTCTGTCTTCTTAATTCCTGTTCTTTTATTGTCTCCACCCCTTAATAAGCTGTTTTTTTCTCTCTTACTCAGTAAATCTATTGCCTTAGTTAGGGTAAAATGATTTAAAAAAAAAAAACAAAAAAAAAAAACTGGTATACACTCATTTTTGTGCTTTATCTTGCCAACACTTATTTATTCACCCGAGATCTGTTCTGTCTTCCATTCTTCTGCTCATCTAAATCTAAATTTCTTTACAGTATTAATCAGTACACTCAATTCACTTGTGTTAACATTTGATAAACTTTTTGACTTTAATATTTTGATAACAAGAGGACATTAATCTAAATAATCTATGAACTAATGACAATTTCAAATTGTGGAGAACATGCCACTCAAGATATAAAATTAATCAACCTCTACACCATCTTCTCCTGTATAGCCACAACGAGTTATTCTGCATTCTGGAATTCCAAATACAGTGGTCATTGTACTTCTCATAAATGGTAGGGTGCTGAGATCAAAGGGCAGACCAGGTTGTAATACTTTGATCATAGATGGACCTAAAAAGAAAAAAGAAATTCTAATTTTTAAAATAAGACACACACAAAACAGATTCAGTTTTATTGATAGTCAATATTTAAATTGAAAAAAAAAAAAAAAAAAAAAAAAAAAAAAAATTATAAGGTCTTGAGCAACCAATTGTACCAAGGTCTCAGATGTAACAAGAGATTATGACCACGAAATGTCAAAATCATGGGAGGCAATCATAACAGCCTGAAAAAAGGTTTCACCGCAAGTGTTAAATCGAATATTCACTTCATAAAAAAAAAAAAAAAAAAAAAAAAATAAAATTAAGGGGAGATAATAGATATCTAACTAGTGGTCTTTTAAAATAAATTATGCATTACTGAAAATTAAACTGGTTAATTCATTTGTTTTTATCTACGATAATAAATAAAATTTTTTTTCTTTCAAAAATTCAACATTGAAATCTTTATTCGTGTAATGTTGCTTAATATTTTGGCTTTATTTTATGAATTTTTAAAAACTAGTTAAGAAAATAAATAAAATCACATTTCAATATTTGTCTTACATAAAATATATGCATAAGTAAAATATTAAGTTTTCTGTCTTAATTCATGTTACTCTTATATTTCAATCGTTTCATTTATTTATATTTTATTTTTAAATGATGCATAATTTTAAAAAAAGCACTATTCAGATAGAAGTTATCTCCCTTTAATTTTCTAAGCTTTGATTTTTTTTGGTAAAGTGAGCTATTCGATGAAGTGAAGATTTGTTTTAATGTTTTCAGTGAAGATAGAATTCAGTTATGAACTAAACCCAAAATAAAATATCACTGAAAAGTTTTGTTGTCAAAAGTGGGATCTTGTATCTTATAATCTAGGAAACATTACACAAATATTATAGAAAACAGGGCACATTTAAAAAAGTTATGATAATAAATGCAAAAAAAAAAAAAAAAAAAAGTCAGAGGCTCAAATCGAAGCTCAAAGATACATTCATAATAATAACTAGCAGCATGGCCCAGCGTTGCCCATGCTCGATTCAAAAATTGTACGACTCATACAGCAATCGCTATCACTTGACTTAAAATATTTTTGTCCTTCCTTGCCTTTAAAGGAGTGCCCTTTGCCGTGCTGATGTTGCTACATGTCTTACTTCTTGCCTATCTCACACTGCAAATTTTTTCTAAGCACTATACTAAACATTAAATCTGTTATTAAAAAAAGAACTAAACAAAATGAACACAAAACAATCAGCTTTAAAAAAGAACTTGTAACTGGAAAAACCGAATGAAAAAAGAATGTTAACAACAAATACTTTTTCACACCCAACCCAGTTCTGTGGAATCAGAATCAATGTTGAGTTTAAGCAAGCAAATGGGCCAATTGGAGTAAAGTGCCATGCAGATTTAAATTTTTCCCACTTGTGATGAATGCAGCTATCAATTTTTTTTGCATACTAGCTAACATTCATGTCAGTCAGCTCTCACGCTGGCCAATAGAATCTTCCTGCCTATTCGTGGCAGCCAGCTATAGGCTCTCATTCTGGAGAGTACAAAATGGCCGCAAACTACATGAAAACTGCCGTAGAAGCATGAAAAAAAATCGATTATTTCCTCTATCGATGGGAGTTGGGAAATGCAATGTCAGTCTTGGCCTTCCCGCTAACTTGGAGCATGTGCATCTAAATTTTGGTGCAAATCCATCAAAAATTATGGTCACCTGATCTGCTAAATGTAACTACTATGAGCACCAAATATAACAAAATAGTAAATCATGACCAGCAGATGAAACAAGGTCATCAGATGACATTGGACAGTTCAAAAGACATCATACCGCATGTAATAAAAACAAAACAGGCTAGTTTTAACAAAATTATAATTGCCAGATGTAAAAAGGTTTCAAATAGTACACTGTCAAATGTACCATACAAAAAAGCTGACCTGCCAGATGTAAAAAGAGCAAAAGATGTAGGTAGACACCAGCAATATGCAAGGAAATCAAAAGAAGCTGAACAGTAAGCAATATAAAATTTAGCAGAACAGATAACAAAAGCAAAGCAGATAAAAAAATAATAGGCCTATCAAATGTAACAAGATCATATAACAGTACAGCCAAATTTAATCATATCTGTTGAAGTATCAAGGTTTTAAGAAAGAACTGATATATAAGCAAAAGCAGTAGAGCAGCCAGATGTAACAAGATAAAACAAAATAGATTAACCAGATATAACCAGAGAAAAAGGGGGGCATACCATCCAAATGTAACAAAAAAGTTACTAGATATAATACAATCATATGCTTGATGAAACAAAAAAAAAAAGAAAAAAGAAAAAATGCAAGCAAGGTAGATTTTTAAAAAGGGGATTTAAGAGAAAGAAATAGCAGATCTGCCAGTTGTAAAGAGAGCAAAAGATTGGGCATAACAGTCAAATGTAATGAGACGAGAAATGGCACATCTGGCAGATGAAACAAGATCAAAAGTGGCAGTCCACCTAATGTAAGAAAATCATTGGAAAGAGATAAGATGAAAAGTAGATCTGTCAGATATAATGATCAAAAACTGAATATGTGCCAGATGTAATAATTGCAAAAGAATTTCTGATCATATTTGGTTTACAATAACCAAATATAAATGCTCCGAAATTTTTTTTTACCAAATATAAGATCAGAAGTTGCAGATAAGTCAAATGTAACATGATCAAGAGTTTGATCAGCCAGATGTAACATGACCAAGAGTTTGATCAGCCAGATGTAACATGACCAAGAGTTTGATCAGCCAGATGTAACATGACCAAAAGTAGCAAACTAGGTACAAGTGAAACAAAAATAACATGCTTGCCAGATGCACTTAGACCTAAAGTAGCAGAATACCTATGATATAACAAGATGGTAATGTTTAACTTTCACGTCTGAAAAAAAAAAAGGGGGGGGGAGTTATTCTATTAACACTGCTATTACTGTATACATTCTTGACTCCCTCAGCAATGTTTTATTTACAAGATTATAAAAATCTGTGAACCGAATCAAATGCAACATTTATTTACCACTTTATAAAGATTTATTATTTATCATTTTATAAAGAAATAAATTTGAAAAGAAATCTTTATTTAAAAAAATTTATAAAAAAATTACAAAATCATCCAAACAGGTAAGAGGAAGAGATGCTTCCAACCTATTTTCGTGAATTTATGTGGTGAGAACAAATGAAAATTTCCTGGAAAACACATTTTTTTTTTCTTCAAAATTTATAATTACATGTTAAGTGTTTATTTAAATTTTCTTGTTCAGACATTTCTGCAAATTTATGAATAAAAAGATTTTTCATATTTACTTCTTTATAAAGTGGTAAATAATATTTCATTATATCTGGTTCATATATTTATATAATGTCGTAAATATAAAATCATTCTTGTAAATAAGTAATCTAATAAATAAATAGTGTTTAATATTTTGTTTTCAATTCTCAGGAATAAAGAAAATGTATAAATCCAATGTCATATGTTTGGGTTTTATTAAAATTCTAGTCAATTGTTTTGAAACAATAAACATAGCCAAGGGAATCAATAATGTATCCAGCAGTGGTGACTCCAGGGTTGAGCATAGCCTGAATGAGTCAACATTCAAGTACATCTATTTCAAAGCAACAAAAATCTTTTGTAGTGTGTCCTTTTCGTTCTTGACTTCAGCTGGATCCAAAATTGTTTTAACTCCATGTCTCAAAATATTGACCAAAATACATTTTGTTGATATTGTTCATAATAAAGAAAGAAAGAAGAAAAAAAGAAAAAGTAAAAAAGGAAGGAAATAAAATTAATGTGGCTAGTTGGGCTGATTAAGTCTGAGACATAACAATAGGAAATGTATTTCTTGCTTTAATTTTATAAATAATTTTTTAAAAATCTATCTTTTGAGAAAAGGCAAATTAAATTTAGCTCGACATTTAATTTTGGTGAAAATCAGTGGCAGCCTTAACTTGTAACTGGAGAGTTAGGGAGTGAGGAGTGTGACTGGGGTAGTGTTGAGTAAATATTATCTCAGTCAGCAGTACTGATCATAAACATACAATAAAATTCACAGACAGAGAGATACATAAACACACTAATGCATGGACATATATACAAACACACTCAAGATACACGTTATAAAAAAAAAACAAAAAAACATACAACTGGCTTTGTCTTCACTCGTTTTTTCTGACATATCTGGAAAAATTTTTAAAATAAATGTTTATTTTTATAGAATTATTACAATTAATATTAAAATACCAAAATGTGTTTTTTTTTTTTGTTTTTTTATTTCATGCACAGAGGTTTTTTAAAATTATATATTTTAGAGTAGGGGATAATTTTAGCATTTATGTTATAGCCATAGTATATTGTGTTAAAGATTGTAATGAGCCCAACAAAACAAACATTGATGATCTTGAGTCACCACTTGTATACAGTAATAGTGCTATCAAAAGAATAACTCATTTTGACACAGTTTTTTTGCAGGCATGAAGGTTAAACATTACCAACAATATGCAACATCTAACATGGAAAGGAATAGATCAGCAAGATGTAACAAGGACAAAAATAACAAATGTGCCATTTGTAACAAGATTAAAAAGTTGCAAACCATCAAATGAAAAGGGACAGTCCAGTTTCATGTAAAAAGAATAAAAGCATCAATCCTGCTAGATATCAGAATTTTACCAGATGTCACAATTCAAACTTATTCTGTACTGCAGTGTATCAAATTGAAACAAAAATGGTGATGCCCAAGAGAAATAACTATCAGCATCTGTATCATCATTTATTTTCAGGAAATGGTATTTTTGTATTTTTTCACAAAATGGGCCAGCACAGAGAAACAACAATACTATAACAATACATCAATGAAAATACTAAACCTAATTTCAAACTAAAAGGAAAATTAAGTGTTCAGTGAAGTTCTTTTTAATAATTCTGTTTCTAGTACAGAACTCTTCACTTTATATTAAATTTCTCTCTCCAGAATCTATCTTTTATATCTATATATCTGCCATTCATCCATGCTTAGGATATTGCTGCCACATGTGGTCTGGTGCCTCTGCTATTTTCCTTGAGCTCCTTTATAAAATCCAAAGAAAAAAAATTAGCAATATTATTGGCCCTGATCTGGCAACATGGTTTCAGTCACTTTCCCACCACCATAAGTTTGCATCACTGTACCTTGTTCTATAAATACTTTCATGATAAATGTTTGCATGAGCTCTTCACCATGGTAGCTAGACTTTTTGAATTTAAGCGTAGTACTAGACTGGTGTCAAGATCATATCAATTTACAGTTGAGCTGGCCAGATGTAACTAAATTCTATGCTAACAGTTTCTTTTCTTGCACTTCTCGCTTGTGAAACTCCCTTCTAGCTCCATACTTTCCAGCCAACTTTAATTTGCAAAAATTTAAATGCAATGTTGATTGCTATTTACTGTGCTCCTGATTACTCTTTTCTTTTTTTGCTCATTATTAATATTTTTGTTTCTAAGTCTTCTACACTCAGTAACCCTTTGTGTCTCAGTGGCCTTACTGCCTTGCATGGGATGATACATGTTTAAAAAAGAAGAAAAAAAAAAAGAAAAAAAAAGAAATTGGTCATGGCATTATTTAAATCTTCATTTATTGGTCACATCATTTACTTATTTGGGCACCTTGATGTGGCATAATGGTTAGCAAGCTTGTCTCACAAGATCAATTGCGACTGAATAGCGAGTTAAATATTCCCTGGGTGGTCCTTACTTTCGGCCTTGTGCCACATCTAAACTACACTTAGAAAATCACCATATCATTTAGTTATTTTCTTGGTAGATATCCAACAAACACCATGGAATAAGACTTACATTCTTATGTAATTGTAAAACTAATTTTGCTGAAGTCATTTTTTTTCAGGATGTACTCTATATCCATGTGCATAAGACATGTTTCATCAGATTTAAAAATTCACCATTTCAGCAAGAAGTTTGATTTATCTATGGATTTTGTATATACAGAAAAATATAGTCTGTTTACTTTCAAGAAAGGCAATAAAGCCACTAAGATGCAAGGGGGGTTACTGAGTATTAGAGAATATGAGAAAAAAAAAAAAAAACACTATTAAGGAGAGAGAACAATAAAAGAACAGGAATTAAGACATAAGATAATGATTGACGCTGCATTTAAATTTTTGAAGATCAAACTTAACTGAGAAACAAGAAGCTGGAAGAAAGTTCTACAAGTGAGAAATGTGACAGAAGAAACTGATAGCATAGAACTTAGAGTTACATCTAGCTACTTCAAGTGTAAAATAATTAAACCTTGCTGCCAATGGGGTGATACCAATAAAAAAAAAAAAAAAAAAAAAAGTAAAAAATATATTTTACCTTGAACAGCAAGTAATGAATGAGGCAATCTTTCTATTGTTACATCAAGGCCCTTGGCATGAAATTCTGCAACACGTTTCTAAGAAGACAACATTAAGTTAATGGAAGTAAAACAAAGAATGCATTTACAGATAAAGTTTGTTTTAATTTTGATTTTTGAATGCATTAAATTACAATCTCATACAGCAAGAGTTGAAAAAAAAAAATAAATAAAAATAAAAGGTTACATTTATTTTATGCAGGTTTGCAATTTGTATGCCATCCTCGTAATCAGTACCTCCAAGGAGTAGGACCATGGTTAATTCCTAAAGCCTATGATGTGCCAACAGGGAAATGCTGATACATGTATACACAAGACCTCCACTTTAACTTGGCCTTGTGCTATATATTGTTTGAGTAGGGACATGGATAAACCCAACTAACAATGCTTGAAATGTTAAATCTACTCACCTAACTTTTTACAGGAATGGAAACATTTTTTTTTTCTTTATATGTAGAATGTATTATTTTTTTCACATTTCACCCCACTGAAGGTAATAATGCCACTAAGACACAAAGGGCTACTGGGAGGAACCAGAAACCCAGTTGTAAACAGAACAAGGGATAGACCTTCACTCCTGTTCAAAAGATGAGGGAAGAGTGTGAACCAAGTGATAGGCAAACCTATCTACATAATTGATAATGGTAATATTTATTAAATACTAATTATGGTACTTATTGCATAATTAATATCTCTTGACTATTTTGGGGTTTACTGACTACAATCTTTTTGTATGGATACCATCTTCATAGATACAATGGTTAACAGTGAATTCAATATTTGCAGGGCGCACCAGACTGGTATTGACAGAGTGATTGATTTTTTTTTTTCTTTACAGCCTCATACCTTGTGGGTTATTTAAAGTCAAAACATTTTAAATTGTAAGAATAATAAATATTGCATTAACAATTTCTACTAATTAACCCATAGCTGGAGGGAAAGAAGCAATGGATTTACACCTTTCCAAGGGTATTTGCATATGTGAATGTAAGAAATCCAACTGAAATTTGAACTCAGCTCTCCAATTTCACATTCCAAGCTGCTATCTATTACACCACCCACACATCCATGAGCTATGCTGGTAGCCTTACACTAGGCTTAATAAATAACTACAAGCCATCTTCATCTTAGCTAAATTTTCAGATAAATGTAAAAAGAGATTGGTATTCCTTACTAGTTTGCCACTCCTACAAATGTAGCCATGAATAATAGATTTAGTCATGAAATAAAAAGCAACAGAAGGGAGAGGGGTAAATTTATTTTATACAAGCCATTCTTTTAAGCATGTCCAAAAAATGATGTCATTTCATTTAGAAACCCTCAATGTGACAATCTGATAGAAAAACAAATCAAATTAACTAGTTCAATTTTAAGTAATACATAAAGAGCAGTAATTAGATATCAGTTATTTGGGGAATTTTTTTTCTTTTTTTAACAATGATGTTTACCTTGTACAAGGCCCAAGAGCAACTTGAGGTAGAGGGTTACAGTTTATAGGGATATGTAGAGAACAGTTAATCTTAGACTTGAACAGGTTAAGATTGTCGTAATCAGAGAAGTATCATCTTGAGAAGAAGCTGTTTGATTGGAACTTAGATCTCACCAATGGAACATGAAGGGAATGAAGATGGTTAGTTATAATGGATGTGGCATGGTGAGTCTTAGTTGTGAAAGTTAGAACTGGTGGAACTAAGCAATGGAGTTTGTGTGAACACTTTCCATGGAAGTAGACAGAGGCTTGCGGCATTTTGTTTATGGGAAAGAGGCTGTATGGTGGAAAATAATTTGTCACCCACTAGGGCACAGAGACACTTTAGGACTATAAAGACTGGAAAATGAAGTCTATTATTAGGTGGGGCTGTGGGAGAATTATCTAATTTTTATTTTAATCTTATCAGCACCAGAGTGGAGAAAGGGGAATGAAACTTATGAAATAAATAATTTTGCTGAGGCAAGATTATTATTTTTGTTCAATTGATTGAATCATTTTCTACAGCTTAACTGAGCATAAATGAATATAATGAACCCAAATGAAATTGGGACTTGGTTTTCCAATCAATGTTTCTGAGCCATTGTCCATTACGCCACCTGCACATCCAAGCTTACATCCTCTGGCATTCCCAAGCAGTTACTCATCTAGATATTGACCAGACTATGTTGCTTAACTTCAGCAATCATACATGAACCAGTATTTCAAGATGGTGCAGTAATAAACCTTATTTTTGTGTTCATGTTACTTTATTTTTGGTTGCTTCTGTAATTCTTTTAGATTACTCCTATTTTCCTGATGCTAATCAAACAGATTCTGAAATTCTCTCATTTCTGAATATTTATCAGATTCCAACAGAAGACATTTAAGAATAAAAGGTTAGAAGCAAAGAAAGCTTTAAAAAGGTGAAAAATCATTTTATGCCAGTTTTCATTAGAAATTTTGAAAAAAGGAATTTCATTTTTAGTTTAGACATAATATTATTGATGTCAATGTGACAGCCAAATGGAGAATGTAAAACTTGGAGGTTATCAAGATTGTTATAAAAAAAGAAATTGGAATTAAAGTTTGTTACTAAGATATTTATTCATATCATCTACAGAACATTGTGACCAAATGTGATTCCTGATTGTTCGTATATAACTTAAAGAACAAGTAGGAAAGGTTTATCAATCTAACATGTTTCGCTTTTATTAAAGCTTCTTCAGAGAATAAGACAGGCTGAAAAAGAAGAAAGAAATTTTAGCATTTTTATTTTTGTGTTTGATATGCATTGGTTAATCAGGTTTCATGTGCATATGACTTGTTAAACAAATTTTAATCTAATTTATAGTGTCCCGAATTTAAGGAGAGACAATACGTCTTTTTGAAGTTCGAAGCCTAATTGGAAAACTAAATATTGCTTTATGCATGTAAGTGTATAATAATTCTAGTTCATCTATGTGGGATTCTGATGATAATGTGTGTGTGTGTGTGTGTGTGTGTCTTGTAGATATTATGTTTGGTGGTTTTTCACATGTTGATTTTGTAATGTTTTTATGTACACACAGTTTGTTTTTAGATAAAAATATATCAGATTCTTTAAGAATGGATTCAGTAAAGTTTGGTGATGTAATATATTTTGGACAAGTGTTTATAGTTGGTAAAATATCTATTACTAATTCCTCCAAGTACTTTTTGACATAAAGAATTATTATTTTTTTTTTTTTATTATCTTACCTAAGATACATAGATGACATTCTTTTATTATATCCTAATAATAAAAATCTATTAGACATAAGAAACCTAACATCGAACCTACAATTGAATTCACATAGGAATTTGAAATAAATCTTTACTTTTTCTTGACATCTTATTAATATGTAACAAAAAAAAAATGATCAAAATAATTTCTATTCCCACCACAATCAAAAATAAAACAGCACTATTCATAGGATTCTGCTTTAGAGCGTTTAGAATATGTAACCCAGAATACCTAGGTGAAGAGAAATACATTGAAAAACATTTAGACTTCTTCACTACCCACATCATTTCATTCTCAATGCTAAATAACAAGAAACGTTCACAAAAAATAGACACCACCAATAGCACTTCTAACACTAACAGCACAAAATTCATAATCCTACTCTTTAACACTTTCTACAAAATTTGTAAATAAGTTAGTTATCCCTAATACTAGGATCTTTACCACCATGTCCAAGACTGTCAGATATATAATATAATTAGGAAGAAAACAACACCAATTCAGATACTAGTACTTATCAAATAAATTTCTTACAATGTAAAAGCTCTTATATTGGTGAGACATCTGGAAATCTAAAGTCCCTATCTACAAACATAAAGGGGTTTACATTTAGATCAACTATTTAAACTCACTCATAATACACAAAACTAGCCATAACTTTGATTTTACAAATACCAAGTAATTAAAAAAAAAACATAATACTTTATGTCAAAAGTACTACAAACCATAAACACATGTCAAAAACAACCTATTACATAAGCATAAAAAAAAAAAAAAAGGAAAAAATCAACACAATATCTACAGGATATATACAAGATGAACCTACTTAGGTTTCACCCAAACGGATCATCAGGATAATTATATATATATATATATATATATATATATATATATACACACACACACACACACACACTGGATAAATTGTCATAAATTAAGCAAAAATGAAAATAACACTGACATGTCATTTTAACAGATATTTACCAAAATTACAAAGCTATCTTGAAATACTAAAGAGTATATTTATTGAATAAAAGTTGCCATTGACTTCAACCACAGCCTCCAGATGACTGAAATCTCCTGCAACTCTTCTGGGCAGTCTCCTTGTTTAAGTTGGTGAACGCTGCCATAATCTTTGCCTTCAGATCATCTTTGGTGTTATAAGGAGTTTTGTTGGTCTCTCGGTCAACTGCACCCCACATACAACAAGCAAAGGGGTTGCAGTCTGTGGAGTTAGGTGGCCAGATTTAAGGGGTAAGGTGATCGCAAAAATTGTTTGATAGCTATAACTGGGTTCTCCTGCTTGTGTGGCATGGTGTAGAGTCCTGTTACCAGATATAGGGTCTTCCAGCAACCATCCCCTTGATCAAGACACTTGATGTAGGCCTCTGTATTGAGCTTGAGGCACTGTGCAGAGATGAATGGAGGTATAATGTCACCATAATTAGTGATCCCTCCAGACACCATCATAATCACCATTAGACTCATCCAACTGTTTCTGAATCCTCTGCACTGTCCTCAGATTGACATTCAAACACACTAAAATTTTGTATTGGAGCTACGAGAGCGAATGCCAAACAATACAGCATGCCGTTTCCTAATTTCTGGCAGAGTGAATTGTGTCATGGTGCTCTTTTTCACAGATGGAGATGGCGCCCAGCTGACTCTAGTATACTGTGCAGTCCACAAAATTAAAAATATAATATGGCGAGAATTTACCCATCACACACACTATATATAATAAATATGAATGTCAGTGTGTCACACTTTTTCAATTAAGGGACACAACTAACTTTCAATAGCTCAATATTACAGAAATCTTGGATTCTCAAGTTTTCATTACAGTGATTGTTTTTGGTGATATTTTGCAACAAACTTTTTTTGTACGATAATTTTTATAATTTGGAAATAAATTTGGGAATAATCAAAATTAAATTGTAGAATTGAGCAAAAGTCACCCATGAAATAAAAATAATTGTTTGTATGGAAAGTATGGATCTACTCACATCAAACTGTTTTTAAATTAAGTAGCGACAGAAGAATCATCACTGAACTTTTAAACAGTAAGCTTAAATATTAATGCAATACTTAAATGCAGCAATCAATTTTGATTTCTTCTGTAGTTTATTGTTGCCTATGGCATCGCAAAAAGAAATCTCCAACAAAGGACCAGACTGCAATCAAAAGAGCCAAGGCTGCATTGAGGAAAAGAAAGTCCCATGCAAATGAAAATCCAGATCAAACGGCAGCCAGGAGAGTTTCCAATGCTAAGAATATACAAATACTTAGGGACTCTCAAACTCCTCAACAAGCTGAAGTCCCAATCAAGATCTCTCTACAGGAGCTAGTATATATTTCTCTAAAGAATTAATGAACTTCTTTTATCAGGCATTTTTATTATTTCAAACATTTTTAGTGGTTATCCATGTTTGAAATAGATATAATTTTTTTTTTTTTAAATTTTAAACAGTGTATTACATCTATCGGCCGACACATAAGAAAATTTAAAGAAAATATGCTCTCCAACAGGGTTTGAACATGTGCCATACTTTGTAGAAGAAACCGTTTTATTTTGTGTGCTTTAGACTGCTTGAACACAGAGAGTGTCACAGCCCAGAAAGGTTCTATTTACCCTTTCTAAGGGATGCACATCCCCTCACTTATATTTTCTTTAAAGCCCCCTACCTGCTCAATTTCATATCTGAAATGTAAACAAAGCAATTTCTAAAGAGTTAATTGAATTATTTTTGATCTTACATTTTATTAATTCAAATGTTATTCTTAGTACTTATGTGTGCCGGCCAATAGATGTACACTTAATTGTTTTGTGAGCCCACTTCAGTATTTAATTTGGAAAAATGAGACTTACTTCCATATTAGCATAGTCTTTATGATCACAGGCAGCATTTGAGACAACATACAGGTATCCCTCACTTGTGTTGGTCACTATAAGATCATCATTTATTCCACCATCTTCATTAGTGAAAACAGTCAGAGAACCCATTCCTGGTTTTAGGATTTTAGCATTGACCACGGTCAAACTCTCAATGAAAGAAAGTTTGTCTTTTCCATGAATTTTAGTTTGCATCATATGAGACACATCAAAGATCCCTACATGATTCCGTACATGGTGATGAGAGTCTTGGATGCTGTCTTTGTATTGTACTGGCATTGACCAACCTCCAAATGGCACCATTTTTCCTCCATGTTCAATATGGAAGTCATACAGGAAGGTCTTACGTAAAGCCTGAAAAAAAATGAAAATCATAAACAGGAGATTACATCTGTTAAGAGATCAAGTTACTTGTATATAAACATATATATCTACCTTTAGTACATTACTATTAAATTGCTGTAACCTAGAAAAGGTTACTGAATAAGGAATAACCAAAACAGAGGTTGGAAATAAAATGGTTATCTTTATAACATCAACAAAATAAAATACTCACCAGTGATGTGAAGTAGGTAAACCACTGCTAGTAGTGGACTACTTACACAGCGTTTAACCCCCCCACACACACACACACTTACAAGAGTGTCCAACGTATTTATGAGAATTGGGGATATATCCCCCTTAGTGTTCATAGGTATGATATATAGCATAAATAGAGCAGCATTTCTCAACCATTTTACCCTTGTGGAACCATTGAAATAGTTTTCATACCTCAGGAAATCCCTGCATAAAATTATATACAGTGTAACCCGGATATATAAGAGAGTTGTCAGGACCGGAGAAGAAGTCTCTTATATCCGAGTTTGGTCTATTTTATATACATTAACACAGGCTCTAATTTGGGACCAGAGAAAATTTCTCTTATATCCGGGTTACACTGTACCACTATTGAGATCTTTTATATTTTTATTGCAGTTCATGTGGTAAATATATGAACAACATACATGCATCCTGTATTCAGTTGAGTCAATGATACAAATTCTCCACATACAGGTCTTGTTCTAGGATTATTATAATTTTAAATCATAATATAAGAGGTTGAAGACTTTATTATATACTAGCAAGCTTCACCCACCCGTTATCACTTTGCAAAGTTTGATATATTCACTACTTGAAATCTTTGAAACAAAAATTTTAAATGAAGATTTCATTCATAAATTGACTTGTTATAGTTAAGGAAAGTTTTACAAATAGATGCCAACTGTTTCGATATGAAAAATCAAAACAATCCTCGAATAAAAGAACAGTAATGAAAGACTTTTGATTAATGAAATAAACGTTTTTAAAATCAATATGCAAAATAGTTAAACTTGAAGAGCATTATTGCCAAGAAGTAGATAATATATAACACAGATATTGAGCTTTTACTGTGCAAACTTCATTCTCTCTTGAGTGGTATACACATTCTGATATTTCCCTGCCCCAGGGCTCCATCCCTGGGCAGGTGGTAAAAAAAAAACTAGTTTAGACCAGCTCTGACCAGCTTGGACAAGCTTAGACCAGCCCAAGTGAAAACAGTCGAGGCCCCCACATTAAAAACTGACCTTGTCAAGTAAATATCCTTACCTGCCCCAGGGTTCTGTCCCTGTGCTGGTGGTATCACGGCTACGACTAGCTTGGACCGGCTCTGACCAGCTTTGACCATCTATGACTAGCTTAGACCAGCAGCCCAAGTGAAAACACTCAGGTCCCCATGTTAAGATCTGACCTTGTGTCACAACCTGACTCAGTCTTCAATATCCTTACCGGTCATAGGAATCTGTCCCTGTGCTATGAATAGCTCTGATCAGCTTAGACAAGCTACGGCCAGTGGCCTGAGTGAAGACACTCGGGTCCCTACGTTAAAAACCAACCTTGTGTCACAACCAACTCAGTGTGTGTGTGTGTGTGTGAGGAGGGAATCAAGTAAATACAGTGTAAACTTCTTTCTAGAGTAGTTTGTAACACATTTATCATCTCTCAGTTGTGTGTCTGTCTTTGGGCAGAGTGCACTCAGTAGTGGCTTCGTCAAAAGGACAGAGTTGCAACTGAGGAAAATTATACTGAGGTGCCCAGCCCTAGGGAACAGCTGCCTGAGGCCACACCATCTCATTACACCAGAGATTGGGATTGGTGCTCACACTGAGGCCAGCGCAACTGACAGTTGTGGGAGTTTGAGCAATTTTTGCTCCCAGCTCGGATGTACACGCTCGGGTCCCCACATTAAACTGACCTTGTGTCAAATACCTAATTATTATAAAGTTGAGCTGAGGATTTTTAATCTCAGTATTCATGGAGAATTGAGCTCCAATTTCGCATTTATTCGTATGGATTCCATAATATAGGTTTTACTTAATTAACTATTATGTTTCTCTAACTCTTCAAATGTTGAATGTATAACTAATTCTAATTTCTATTTTACTATCTTTACACTCCCCTGTTCTCTCACCCATGAAATAAAAATAATTGTTTGTACAGAAAATAAAGATCTACGTACTTCAAATCAACTTTAAATTAAGTGGCATATGAAGAACTATCATCAAACTTTTAAAAGCTAAGCTTAAACATTAATTCAATACTTAAATGCAGCAATCTATTGAGTCCTTTGGTAGTTTATTGATGCCTATTGCATCTACTCTTCCCTAGCTATTATGATGATGGCCAAACCAAGAGTCCTCCACAGGAGCTAACTTAAATGCTGCAATTTTGATACAATAGGAAAAATAAGAGTTACTCCACTTGAACCATGAAATCAACGATACTGGCAATATAATATATTTTTAACCTCGCATAATCTGGCAACCCTGAATGAGCTCAATGAAAATCATTCCCTGTATCTAACTTTTCTAGGGCTTTTGAATTAGGTATGAATCATTGAAATCGAACCAGTGGGAGTGGAGGAGTTGCTTGGACATATGCACACACAAACACTATACTTTATATGTAAGATTAGAATTTAATTTGAGAACCACTACTACAATGTTTTACAAGTTCACATTTTAGCCCCTTTTCTAATCCTTAACCCTGCCCACAGCTTTCAAATCTGTGCTCCAAAAACCTTGATCCTTAGAGATAAGAATATATTTTGTGATGAATATGAGAGCTCTAAAATATAAAAAAGGAATTTGACCACCATTTCCCTGACCGTAGTGCCATAAAATCTGGTGGTAACGCTCACAACTTGTTGGACCCTTGCTTCCAAAAAGCAGCTCCCAAAACCTTGATTCTTATCAGAGATAAGAATATATTTTCTAACAAATGAAAGGGCCAGGAAATTGTACAGCAATTTTGGCAGGAAAAGTTCCTGATATTTCTGAGCCTTCAACTCTCCATAAATACGGAGAATGTGCACCTCTTTGGCAGTGAGCACTTGACATTGTCTGTGATAACATCAGGTTGGCGATAGAACACCAGTCATCTTCAGAACCTGTTTCAAGGAAGAGGATCTACCTGCTGGGCTGTAAAGACAGAACGTTGACTCACTACTAAAAAAACTAATTGCAATCTGCCTCCTTGCAAGTAGAAATTCCTGTCGTTGGCCTAAGAACTCACTCAACTACAAAATTCAGGTCTTTTGACAGTTTCCTCCTCAACAAGACCTCTGAAGAAATCTATGTAAGTGTTAAACCCTTAAGAAAAATCTACTTGCTTAAAAAACTTTTAGGTGCTCCGAGAAATATTTTGAGCAAACCTTTATATGAACATTTATTTTTCCCTTTAAGTTAAAGGAATTTTCTTTGCCCTTTTTTCTCTTTTATCTGTGTATATCCCTTTACCTTTTTTTTTGTATATGTAAATAAACATTTTCTTCTTTTGCTACACCCTGAGCAGGAGTTTGAATCTTTATTCTTATGCCTAAAAGAGAGAATTGTCCGTTCTAATCTTTCAAGCTGTTGTTGCTTTTATTAATTCTGCCACAGTTAACCTTAAGCCTTTCATGTGGGAAAATCTGGACAAATAATAACCAAGGATTTTCCAACAATATGCCTTATGTGTATCATAAAATTATGAATATAAAATTAAAAGTTACTCAAAAATGCATTAGCGTATTTATCACAGTTTCTCACAGAATCCCTAGTGACCTCTTTCTGAACTGTAGGGTTCTGAGAAACACTGGAATAGAGGTTAGTAAGGCAGTCTTACAAACTAGTACCATTGTAATGATGTTGGTTTTTCAGGAGTTTCAGAATGTTAGCAGATAGACAAACTTAGTAAATAGCATTATCTACCTACCTACCAAGACATACAATTTTATTTGTTTCATTTAATAACCTAGCATTAACCACTATTTTGAAACTTCTTTCACAGGTCACATTGCAATTGTACTTATATTGTCTGATCAGTGTATATATATATATATATATATAAAAAAATAGCATTTAGTGTTTTGTTTTAGTTTTCTTCCCCCAAAAGAGTAGAGGTCGGTTGAAAAGTTATCTTTGCCCTTGAGATAATTTGACAAAATATTTTGCAGCCTGGAAACAGTAGAATCTGTTTGATGATAACATCCCAAGATAGAGGTCAAACAGTGTGGCAGCTGATAGGTTACCAGAAAATAGGTCAATGGAAAAGTTTCAAAAGGGACAGACAATAACTTGTTAAATCTCACCAGTTTCAAGACTTTATCGACAAATTTAGGGAAATACAAAATCTAAATCATTAAATAAAAATAAGCATTATGGAAACTAATAGCATAATAAAATCAGTTGATATTAAATGCAGGATTGTCAAGTTAATTGCTGCTAAACTCAAAGAGAAAAACAATCAAAAGTGAATTATAATTGTGCGTGTTTATAGATATGTATATATAATTTTTTTTTTTTTATTCAGTTGACATAAAGAGCACAGTTTTGAAAAATTACAAAGTTTCTGGTTACTTTCTGTAGCCTTTGTCAGTTCTTGGTATTGAATATTTTTTTTGTGAACTGGGTTAAATTTCATATTCCAGTTTATGTTATCTATGTTTTTTTGTGGGGTGGGGGGACATATATCTATCTCATCTATGTACTGTATCCCTTCAGGACATTGGTGATCATGGCTCTCGACAACTTTCTATCTTGTGTGGCTCTTAGCAGTTTGTGCATCTTTGGGTTTCAACATTACTGGTCTCATCAGATGGTTTTTGGTAGTATATATATATATATATATACACACACACACACACACACACACAGGGTCAGTGAATACTACTATATTTGATTTTACCAGAAAACTGCAAATAACCACACAATTACTTTACAATAACTGCTCCCCAGGAGAACAGAAATTTTCAGATTTTGAAAGGGAGCTATTGATCAATACTGAGATGGGATGCACTTGTATCAAAATTGTGATTTTTGCTTTCAACTATGAACTCCATACACAATTCACTAAAAACAAAATCTATTAAGAGCTACAATGGACAGGAAATTGTGGAGAGCCATGACACAAAAAAGAATACCAGAAAGGTAACCACTGTCTTATTCAGGCTGACCTGGGCCATTCAAAAAATTTGTGTGATGAAATGGGGAAAATTAAAATATCTGAATGTTATCAGAAAGAGCGATACAGACGCAGAAGGATATGCACCTATGTTTGATAGACTATGCAAAGGCCTTTGACAAAGTATGCCACAAGGATCTGATGGAACTGCTCAGCAACCTTGATATATTCAGGCGGGATATCAGAATTAAGAACCTACACAGGCAGCAAACAGCATGCATAGGGAACGAGTTCAGTGACTATACAGAAATAGAAAGGGGTGTAAGGCAAGTATGCACCCTCTCAACTGACCTGTTCAACCTATACAGAGAGACTATTCTGAGAGAAATTGGAACCTGTACCAGGATTGTCAGCCACAACTGTAACAACAAAAGATGACACAGCACTGATAGCAGACACAGAAAAAAATTGCAAAACTGAGAGTGTGAGCAACGATGAGGTTTTAGAGAGGTTGCAAACAAGGAGAAGGCTTATACTTAACATCAGGAAGAGGCAGCTGAAGTTCCTGGGACACATAATGAGGAAGGAGGCCTGGAGAATCTGATACTCATGGGTCGAATAGAGGGAAAGAGAGACAAGGGAAAGCAGCGTGTGACATACCTGACTAGCTTGAGCAGGTGGATGACAGAACATGATCTGGGGGAGGAAGCAGAGGGAAGGAGCTTAGTGAGAGCTTGCAAGGGATAGGAGGAGGTGGAGAGCCATGATTGCCTATGTCCTGAAAGGACATGGCACATAAAAAGAAAAGTAGCCAGATGTGACATTGAGTTGCCAGATATCAAAGCTATATAAGTATTATATCATTTGTAGCCACATTGATTGTCAACCCTTTGTAGGTTATTTCAAGCTGAAATATATTTTTAGGTTCTAAGATTTATTTATTAGGAGTCAATATTGCATTAATGGTTTTTTTGAGGACAATAATAATTTTTTTTCAGATACAAATTATACTATTTAACCCATAGCTGGGTGAGGAGAGGGATTCATACCATTCCCAAAAAGTATTTGCACATAAGTGAATTTAACAAACCTAAGTAGAATTTGAACTTGGCCCTTCCATTTCTCATTCTGAACTGCTATCCATTACACCATCTGCACATCTAAAGTAGCCAGAAGAAAACCACCAGTGGACATTCAGAAGAAAGAGCAGTGGAGAAAATGAGAGAGTCAAAATTTTCATACTTCTAACATGAAAATCATTAGAAAATATGTAAAACATTTGCTACATTGTGTTTAAAAAAAAAAAAAACACAAAAATACCATTTCGGACCTTTACAATGAGGACATACCATACTCCTTCCACAGAGTCGACTCATCCTCATTCTCTCCCCATACCAAATATAAGAAAGTTCCACCCAGACAACTTTCTTTCTCCTCTTAAGAAATTTCTTTGTGGAACAGACTCCTGTTTGGTTGCTTACCTGAACGCTATAATTTTAACCTCTTCAAGTCAACGGTTAATTGTTATCTACCATCCTTATGCTCATAATCTTCACTCCCTACCACCACCTCTTCTTTCATTGATTATTAACATTTTAACAGTATTCCTCCATCTTGTGTGGCTCTCTATTGCATGAATTTTTTGTTTTTTTGTTTTAAATTGCTTGGTGTTCTCAGTAAATCCTGGTTTAATATCTCACAAGAGAAGATAGCTATTATATTTGCTGACATTGTAAATACTCTGGCTTTAATAGATTTTAATTTTGACTTAGATTAATAAGGACATGCATGTGAAAAAAGTAAGCTTCAAACTGTAGAATTCAGAGGAAATTTTTAAAGTTTTTTTTTTAAATAATGACATTTTTAAATGATGAACAGTAATTTAAAAAATTTGATGACGAAAAAAGGCATCGTTTTAAAATAAGATCTGACAATAGCAAGTCCAAATTTTAATCTTTGTTTTTTTTTTTAAATTGTTTAGATCAGTAAATAGAGAATCTTATTTGAAAATAGTTTAACAAAACTAATGAGAATTTGACCACAAGAACCAACAAAACCTATGAGTAATGCAGTTTGATATTTTTTTTTTTTTTTTTAATCTATTGAGATTTTTAAAAAAATATTTTTTCTTTACACTTGGGAAGAGTAGGCCTTCATGGCTTCTTATTTTAGATTAAAAAATAAAAAAAAGAAGTCCATTGATGAATTTTTTTCTGTTTCCACTGGATTCATTGTTTTTAAAAGAAAATAAAACAAGAACAAAAACTTCAAGGAAAAAAATTTATTATTTTAATTCTCTTTATTAAATATAGAAAAAAAAACTGAAACTTGAGTTGGAACTCCAGTTCAAGTGTTCTATTTTTTTTTTTAACACCAATAACTTTACATCACCTTCAGATGTGATACAAGTTAAATAATCTTACTTTACTGTTAATATTGTAGCAGCCCCTGTGAAGGGACTGCTACAATATTAACCTCCCCCAAATACATACCATCCAGGGACATTTATTATTATAAATAAGTAAAAAATAAAATAAAACAATAACATTTAAACTTTGTTTAAAATAAATAAAAAATAAAAATACTTGTATGCAACAATAACTGTTCCTACCGGAAATATGGACATCTTGCCAAAAGACATTAAATTCAATCTCTTCACCATGAACTTTGGTATGGACAACATGTATCCATCTTCTCTCTGAGATATGGATTGTAATACAATGGACTTTTATCACATGTATAATAAAACAATTGTAACCTAAAAAATACACACAAAAAATAAAAATTGTATTAAATTAACATACAATTTACCATGCTTTTCCTGTTGTTTGCATACATTTCTGTCAAGAATGCTTTTATCTAAGGGAATACAAGGCTAATTTCTGAACCTCAACAAGTTCACAGTGTCCACAAGTTAGTATTAATGCCCACATTGAGAAACAATTTATGAAGGATATATGCAAACATAATAGTTGGGTTCTTTAACAGAAACCTGTTTCTATTTTTCTTTTTCTTATATCCTTTCACTCTCAGTAAGTCACTGCATGTTAATCACTTTACCTTGCTTGGGGCGGGAAAAAAAAATTCCAATATGTCATTGAAAATAAAGATATTTTTTCAGTAATTTTTTTTTTTTTTTTTTTAACTAAATGTTCACCCAATATAAGTCCAAGAGCCTCTATAGATAAAAAGTTACTGAATGAAGCTATTATATGGATGCAAATATAGGTGGTAAGAAGAGTAGACCACAAGTAGGAAAGATCATGATTGAACCTAAACTTGAAAAGGTTAAGATTGTAGTGTTCCGTGGGGCATCCTCTTGGGAATCTCTTCCATAAAGCAGCAACTTTTTGAAAGAAGCTCTCCAAATGAAACTTTGGCAAAGTTTAATCTTTGTGCCCAAAAAAAAAAAAAAAAAAAAAAAGTGCCAAAAGGACTTTTTTTTGTTTTGTTTTACTATGACACCGCTATTACTGTAAACTCCCTTGGCAATGTTTGTTTTAAAAAGTGATGATTAGAATTTTAATAAAACCCAAACATGACAGTGAATTTATACATTTTCTTTGTTATTAGGACCTTACAAAAATATTAAACATTATTTGTTTATTAGATTGTTTATTTACAAATACAACATTATAAAAATATATGAGCCAACTAATACAAAGCAATATGTTTCATTAGGTACCACCAAAATTGATATGTCATTTTAAAATATTTACCAAAAATTAGAGACTTATCTGATTTAAACAAAATTTTCAGGTCTTATCCATTAAGGAACTGATATTTTATTGAATAGGTTATTTTATTAAAAGGCCCTGAGCAAATATTTTTGGAAGGTATATTTCACAACCCCTTTTCACTATTGTGTATACTTTATCCCTGAATATATTTCAGTAGAAAATTTATGCAACATAGAGCATGAACATTTGAAAACATTTGGCCAAATATTGTCAAATTCAATAAACCTCAAAAAATAAAATTTTTGAGAATTGGTGCTTGCATCATTTAATAAAATAAGTTAATTTTCTTTCAGTTTCAGCAGGAAAAAAAAAATCTAAACTCAATATAAAAAAAACAAAAACACTTGTAATTTTTTAGCACAATTTTGAAATTAATCTCATTGCTGTTCATAAGAAGAGTTTATTTTATTAAATACTAGCAGCATGACCCGGCGTTGCCCAAGCTTGATTCAAAAATTGTACGACTCATACAGCAATCACTATCACTTGACTTAAAATATTTTTGCCCTTCCTTGCCTTTAAAGGAGTTCCCTTTGCCGTGTAGACATTGCTACATGATTTACTTCTTGCCTATCTCACACAGCTCTAAACATTAAATCTATTACGAAAAAAGAACTAAACAAAATGAACACAAAACGATCAGCTTTAAAAAAGGACTTGTAACTGGAAAAACCGAATGAAAAAGAATGTTAACAACGAATACTTTTTCACACCCAACCCGGTTCTGTGGAATCAGAATCAATGTTGAGTTTAAGCAAGCAAATGAGCCAATTGGAGTAAAGTGCCATGCATATTTAAATTTTTCCCACTTGTGACGAATGCAGCTTTCGATTTTTTTTGCATGCTAGTTAACATTCATGTCAGTCAGCTGTTGGCTCTCATGCTGGCCAATAGAATCTTCCTGCCTATTCGTGGCAGCTAGCTATAGTCTCTCTCCCTGGCCAATAGAAAATGGCCGCAAACTACATGAAAATTATTTCCATTATCAATGGGAGTTGGGAAATGCAAAGTTGGTCTTGGCCTTCCTGCTAACTTGGAGCATGTGCATGTAAATTTTGGTGTAAATCCGTCGAAAATTGCGACTGTGCATTCATCACACACACACACACACATATCCTGCCTTTTATAGATAGAGAAAAATATATTTGAAAATGTAAAGAAAAAAAGAAAAAAGTTTAATGTAATTTTCTCATTTTAGTAGCTGTTGTTTCTAGTATGGATGTACAAAATGGAAATAATTCTGATATCGCATCTGACTACTACTCAGTATTGGAGGAGTATTATTAATCTAAATTTCCTATCTCCTTTACAGTTAATTTAAAAAATAAAATTATTCAAGTTTAATAAAAGTGTATAGAATAAAAAATTATATTGTTAAACTATTGGCTATATAAGGTTAAAGAAAATTTTGTATTAAACATAAATAATAAATTCTTGATCATCTCACTGCTGGTCTTTCATACTTCTTTTGGAATTTGGCTCTCCAATTAACAACTGCAATCCATTATACCACCTGCACATCATAGCTTACAGCACTTGGTATTTTCAAGCACTCACCCATGTAGATACTGACCAGGCTTGACATTGCTTAGCTTTGATAATCATACAGGAACCAGTGTCTTTATAAAATGATAAATTATAAATATCACATTGTACTGGGTTCATATGCTTATATAATCTTGTAAGTAAACATGGCTAAACACTGTCTTGGAATAATAGTGGTTTGGGCACCTCGACGTAGTGTAATGTTTAGGAAGCTTGTCTTTGCTAGATCAATTACGACTGAGTAGTGAGTTCAATCCTCACGGCCTTGTGCCACATCTAAGCCGGGCTTAGAAAATCGCTACAGTAATAGTGGTGTTAACAGAAAAACTATCCTTTTGTTGGTATGACGGTTAAAACTTTGTCAGAATGTCCTCAGTAATAGAAGATGTATAAATATCTTATACATCCGAGATAAACATTTTAGGCACACAACTAAGATATGTGAGCAACCTCTCCTTAGGTGCTATGGGAGAAATAAAGGCTGATTGCACTCAAACAAATGCTGACAAATACATATCCATACATAGTATTACTTCACTGACCAAAATTTTCTCCTGTACTTTATTTTTTCATTATTCTTTTCATCAGGACAATGTAATCCAGTTTCCAAGCCCAACCAAATACTTCTGTTAACATGACCACTATTTGCCTCCCAATTTTCACCATGCAATTCAGTAACCTTAGATATTTTTAACCTTTAAATTCTCATCTTCACACCCACATCTATACATACAACACTTGTATAAAAATGCTAGTGTAAGAAAAATGATAAAGCACAAGGACTATCCAATTTATACATTTCTATCTTAATGTATAAAAAGAATACATGTTTTTAGGTAACTCATGAAGACACCTGAAAATTACACTAGTTCAATTTAACAACTTTTACATTAAAAAAAAAAAAAAAAAAAAAAAAAAAAACACAACACTCAATGCCAGTGCACTTATCACTTCAAAAACCTAATGATTGTCAAAAAAATTGTTTGGTCATAATGTCATTCCATATTCCAAAATAACTGTCAATTGACCAGTTAATAAAACATATCTAGTGTGAACATATAGAAAATTTTGCTTGCATCTTGCCAAAAAACAATTCAATCAAACACAAAAAAATTTTCTTTGAGAACTGGTGCTTGCATAATTTAATAAAACAAGTTATTTTCTTACAGAAAAAAAAACCTAGCCTTAATATATACTTGTAATTTTTCAGTGCTATTTTGAAATTAATCTCATTGCTGTCCATCACAAAAGTTTATTTTATCAATAAATAAATGTTTAAAAAATGACAGTGTGAACCTTTTAAGGTTTTTTTTTTTTTACAAACTGTTAGATTATTTTTGGTATGGAAATAATTCTGATATCTCATGTTAGTTTTTGGTAATTTCACAAATAGGTTTATTCAGAACACATCTACTCATATGTAGACTATGATGACATCTCCATCTAAATTTGAATTGCATTCCACACCCAGAAGCCATTCCCGATATCAATATGAAATAAAAAGGTGTGCGTGTCTGAAGGGGAGGGAATCTGCTTAAATATAAAATGTAATCTAAGAATCCAGGTAAAAATACTAAGAACCTGAAGAGATGGAATTATTAGCATTTTATCAATTCTACTTAATAATGGAAAAATGCATTGCACTGAGAAAAAAACATATGTTAGCAGTAAATAGCTTGTAAAAAGGTTTCTGGTTAGAATAGAAAAATAAAAAAGTACTATCAAAAGTAGTTACTTCCAAATATTTGCTAATAAATGAGCACATATGATGAAAAATAACATGAACCTAATAAAAATAAAATTCTATCAATCTTTGTTATTATTAAATTTAGAACCTTCAAAATTTTGGTTAATTTTTTTTTGTCATCAGGTGACCATAAATTAGTATGGGAAATTTTAATGTCTTTTTGTGGTTAAAATCACATTGATTTGGAAATTCTTGCAAAAAAAAAAAAAAAAAAAAAAAAATCAAATAATTGTCAGATTTTAAAATGGAAATTTCAGGACTTATTCCAACGAAAACTTTTTACATGGAATTAATTTTTTTTTTTAAAAAAAATCTTGGTAATTGTTTTTATTTCTGTTTTTTTTTTTTTTTAAACCCCACATTGAATTTTAATAAATTGAGAAATTCATTTTTGCAGAGTTTAATTTATATTAGTTATAAGCAGAAGTCTTTCAAGAATTTAAATCAACATTTTTTTTTGTAGAACAGGACACCAGTTACAGAAAATCTGCTTAGAATAAAATGTAATAAAATTAAGACATTAATTAATTAGAAAATGTATTTATGAAAAAGATTTGGACACTATTGTTTGAATAATTTTTTTTTTTTATTATAATAATTTATAAAGTTTTAAACCATAAGATTCTGTATTAATTTATAGTGGTTAGGTGATATTATTATTATTAATAATCTAATCATAAACAGAAAAGCTTACTACAATTCAGTAACCACCAATATTTTAAAAAGAATTTTTGTGTGCATGTGCCGACTTTTAAGGAACGTCCACAACATTATCGGTAAAAATAAAAGTGGTAGCTATAGTAAATTTAGGAAAGCTAACCTGCCAAAAATTCAATAAAATATTAATTAGAATAGTAATAGTAAAAAAGAAAAAAAGGCAGTCATGTCATATTCAAGTAATTTTTTTTTTTTACAGCTATGTCCCCCGTAAAAAAAACAACTTTTCTGCGATATTTAAACTTAATGTAATAGGTTTCCAATCAGATTATCATTAAACTTAAAAAGAAAAACAAAAAAAAAAAAAAAAAAACAAATCTTCTCAAATAAAGTTTCAGAAAAGTATATTTTATTTTTATTTTTGAGAGATTTTTTTTTTAATAAAAATAATTACGGCGTGCTTACGACAGAAATATGACTAAAATTTAAAAATCTGCCATTTTTAGCAATTTGAAAAAAAAAAAAAAGAATTCGTTTTGAAATTCAGCAAACAGCAAGATATTTTTATTTTATTTATTTTTGCTTGTTGGAAATATTACATTTAAAAAAAATCTATTAGCTTGAGAAGCTAAAACTAAAAGCTTCAAGAAAGACTTTTCAGTTTTACCGTGTTTCCTTATCGTTTTTCTTCGGCAGAAATAATGATAAAGGAGAAAAAAAATAGGCGTCAACATAACGGGGAAGAAAAAATAAACTTACATAATCTGCTTGTGCATGCTTCTTATTTGATCTTAAAACTTTTTAAGTTGAAAGTAAAACTACAAAACAAATCTAATAATTATAGATTTGTTTTGTTAGTTTTACTTTCAACTTAAAAGTTTTAAGCGTGCACAAGCAGTTGAGTAACATTATTTTTTCTTCCGCGTTATGTTGAAGCCTATTTTTTTTCTTTATCATTTACCGAAGAGAAGGGTTTTTATTTTACTTCAAATACATTTTTAAAAATGAAAAGTCTTTCTTGAAGCTTCTCTTTTTAACTTTTAGTTTTAATAATTTCAAGCTCTAACAGATTTTTTAAATTTAATATTTCCAACAAGCAAATGATGAATGAGGATTAAATAAAATTTAAATAAAATAAAATAAATTTTATTTAAATAAAATAAATAAAATACTAAAAAAAATAAATAAAAATTTAAATTTAAAATTTAAAAAACAAAACCCCTTAAAGTTAAATAATAAGGTTGACATTTGAATTTGATTTTAAAAAAAAAAAAAAAAAAAAAAAAATCAAAGTAAGCAATAAAATTAAATTTGGACGATGAGTCAATAAAAACTCAAAGTAAAAACTAGTCCGTAAAACGACAGGCCAAAAACTTGAATAAGAGTCCCTGTCGAAAATTGTTGGAAGTTTTAGCTGATAATGGCATTTTATTTTTGCAATTTAAAAAAAAAAAAAAGTGGTTGGGAAGTCAATTTGCTTTGACGTTTTTGTGTTGAATAAACTTTCGAAAACTTCAAAAGTTAGGAAATAGAGTAGTTATAAAAAAAAAAAAAATTCCAAACAAAATCATTTTTCCTCGTAGGAAAAATTGCGAAGTTTATTATTTTTATATAATAAATTTGTTATTCTTCAACAAGGTGAATTTGTTATTTCTTTCAAATAAAAAAAAAAAACTTACTTAATCTCGGATTACAGTTTTTATGATTTTTTTTGTTTGTTTGTGCAACTAAGAAAAGAATAGGAGAGGCTGCTTAGGCAAACTGCGTACACTTGCACTAAGAAAAAATTCAGGTGTTTACAAATTATCTAAGAAATCTCACAATGAAAAATAACTTGACGTGTCGTTAGATTTTTCATTTTGTGTGATCCTCAATAAAATTACAAAAATGTTATTTTTGCGCCGGGCTGTTGTAAAGAGAAGTTTTATTTATTTTTATTTATTTCCAATTTCAAGTACTTTACACTGGGTGAAAAAAATTTTTTTCTCAATAATATTGCTAAACGTAACATTTGAGAAGAAAAAAAAAAGAAGACAAATCGACTTTTTTAACAAATAAAGGTGCACAAAAAATGTTAAATTATAATTTTTTAAAGTTTTCTTGTTACACAAAAATTTTCGCTAATAAAAAAATAAATTTTTAAATTAATCATTTGTGTGCATCGTTGTAAAAATAAACTTTTCTCATTGAATAAATAAAAAAAAAATAACAGCGATTAGTTTACTTTTATTTTAATTTAAAAGTTTGCTTACCAATGAAAGATTTAAAAACAGCGAATGAAGTCAACAGAAAGAAACCACGTGGAAATCTTACAACTGTTTTGTTGACTCTGAGCACATGTAATTTAAAAAGAAAATATTGCAATTGAACAGAATATGTTTCTTACCTCGGAAGTCGATGCTGATCGTTTAATTGGTAAACTGAGTGTACATTTGGAATGTCGCGCGTAGAGTTTGAGAAGTTGCTGATTGCAACTTCTCACGATGTTTTGAAGTGGAAACATTTGTTATTATTGACGAAGTACTAAGCTGCAATCGGACAAATCAGATGCGTAACTAAACCTACTGACTTTTTTTTCAATTTGACCTCTGACATGGATTCCTTTCACAACGAGAGTACGAAATGTTTTGTCAATTAACAAATTAAAAATAAACTCAAATTGTTGACTTTTTACAAAATCTTTTTATTCTTTTAAAATAATTGTGCTTTATTGGGTATAGTTTCTGTTAGAGTAGATAACTTTTATTAAATCAAAAAGTAAGTTTTGGGAACTAGGCTCCAGCGGTTGTGTTGGAACCTCGTTGAAGCAAATGCATTAGATAATTTGATTGGCTCTGAGAATTGTTTGTCTCTGTTTGTAAGGTTACTTCAATTAACTTCATATTCTTTTTCGAAACTTCTGAATTTCCTGTAAAAGAGCCCAAATAAAATCTAAATTTCGTTTCTAGCATAAAACGTCTGAGTAATTTGCTCTCATTAAATAAATATAAAGCAAACATACTTTTAGTTTTTTTCTCCAGCGTGAACAGATCAGCCAATCGAAGTAGGTTTTACGAAAGCCGTTTGTTTCTCGGTAGTTCGGCAGACATTTTTGTGCACGAGGTGAAAGTCTGTTTTGGGCAAAATGTTGTACCTCGAAGACTATTTAGAAGGTAAGTCTAAATCATTCACATCATCGTTTATTTAAAGTTAACACTATCTTTAATTTATTGAATGCTGTCTGAGCTCTGTTGTTGCACGCCAAAACCGAATAAACATCATTTCTATCTATCCATTGCAATGATTTTCTTTTTTTCCTTAATGTTCGCAGTGATCGAGAATTTGCCCATGGAAATGAGAGACCGACTCACAGAGATGAGAGAAATGGACCTCCAGGTTCAAAGTAAGTACTTGATAAAGAAACTTTTTGTTCGTTCTGTTAAGTGTCCGTTTTGTATACGGCTGTTCCTTGTTTTTTGGATTTTTTTTTTGTATCATTGAAAGAGAATGAAAGGTTTTGCGGAAGTTAAAGTAAGTCCTTACTTAGTGTCGTTGTTGCGATGAAGAGTTTGCACGCATTTTTATCATCATCAATGAATCGTTGGCTCAAGAAAAAAAATAAAAAAACAATCCTTATTTTTCTTATCTT
Organism: Acanthosepion pharaonis; assembly: GCA_903632075.3. NCBI lineage: Eukaryota > Metazoa > Mollusca > Cephalopoda > Sepiida > Sepiidae > Acanthosepion > Acanthosepion pharaonis. The sequence continues at coordinate 2,998,448 of CAHIKZ030001524.1, read as the reverse complement.
CGTTTATTTGTGGGACAATTTTCTTCTTTCTATCTCTTATTTTTATTTAATCCATTTTTTTTTATCCTGACAACAGCTTTGATTTTTGTTGTGAAAAGTAAAATTGTTGTTCGCGGGTAAATTAACTTAGAAAATCCTACTCGCGGAGCACAATTTTTGAATAGAAGTTGCTTTCTCCTGTTGTTTGGTCATAATCAACAATGACAACAATTAACCACATGGTTCTTTAAAAAAATGATTGTTGTATCTTGGAACGATCTCACGCCGGCATCAAAATTTATTTGTCAATAATCGAATTTAAAAAGTGGATCCCCAATAATCGGACATTCGGGGAAACCTCTTGAGAAATAAAGTTTTTCAACATGAAATGGAAATAAAAACGTCTTTGTTTGGTTTGTTTATTTTTATTTTAGCTAACAAGTCCAAACGATTGGAGGGAAGTTTTTTAATTCATGTTTTCGTTTTTGTTTTGTTTTTTTCTTTATAATTCATTTGGCTTCATTTTACTTTGTTTACTAAACATGGTTGTTGACTTTTTTTCCTAAGTATTGACATTTTAAAATGCTTCAAGAAAATAGATGTGTAAAAAAAAAATATATATTTTACTTACCTTGCCTAAAATCTCGTTCCTTTCATTAAATCTTTATATAATTTTCATTTACGATTTATTAATTTTGGATTTGATAACTTTCCAATTGCTTTGTTTATTTCCATTTCAACCTGCCCAACACATGGTCTTCAATGCGTAAACAAGTGAAGTGACTTCATTCAACTCTAGCTGAGACGTCTGTCACGATATAAACAAACAAATTATTAAGTTTTAAAACATTTATGTACAAATTCATGATTGATTTTGTCTCTTCACGATTATTAACGTTTAAAGTTTAAACTTTAAGAATAAGAAAATCGCCATTTATATTTAACTTTCAATAATTGAAATAAAAAATTCTCGGTGATGTACAATAGTCACTAGGAGCAGAAATGTTCATTGTTATTTTTTATTGTTTTTCATATAGCTGTAGGTAGTTCAGATTACGAATATAAAAATTAATAGGATTGTAAAAAAAATTGATCCCCTAAGCAAGCCCCCCCAATGCTCATTCGATGTGTTTTCTTAAAAATATTTTTATTAATTCGTAATTTGAAGTGCTTAAATCGATAGTGATATTTAAAGGAAAAAAATAGATAGAGATCGAGTGGTTTTCTCTTGACTACTGCACTGAACAACTAAAAAATTAAATTCATAGAGAAAATTGAAGTATTTAAGTGATTTATTTGATAAAGAGATTATTACATTAAGTTTTGGGGTTAATTCAACAAAAAAAAGTATTGTAATATTTGAATATTTTTGCTCTGAAAAAAATTCATCTTGCATGTGTAAAAAAAAAAAAAAAAAAAATCTTTTTCACTACAAAGTAAAATGCCTTTTTTTTTTTTAAATCAAAACTTTTCGTTATAGAAATTTTCACAGGATTACCATAGAATCAGCATACCAAGTTCAAATTCTTTCATTCACTTCACACTAAATACCTTAAAAGAAATCTACAAAGGTCAATAAGACTATGAAGATAAATTTCCTTCTGAATGTTTGAATTTAGTTTTTACAATGAGATTTTTGTGAGCTCAAAATCAGAGTTTCTGTGTATAAAGTATATAATGATCTTGCTCAGAATTAATATAAATTTTCAGAGAATTTTGTCAAATTTGCTGCTTTTTTAAATTCAATTTGAATGACTAGCTTTTCAAAAAGGTTTTTTTACTAAAAACTAGATTAAGATAACATTAAGTAAACTATTTATAAAACATACTAAAACAGAACTATGTGCCATATGATCCTTAAAAAATTATTTTCTGGGAACTGATAGTTTATAAAAATGAGATTGTTAAACAAACCTCTTAACAATGTATATCATGAAACTCAGTTTAGGTTTACTGATTTCTTGACTTTAACTAAAAAGAATGAAAAAAACATTGCTTATTAGTAAAACGCTTTTCATATGGTAAGTACTTGAAAGTATAGGAGGTTGTGCCTAACTTTTTACAAAAAGTTATGTTTGATAGTTTTATAATAATTGGATTCCCTTTTTCAGATGCACTGGACAATCTTGATGACAAAGTTTCAGCATTTTTTAAAAAGTGTACACAAGCGAATGCAAAGAATGATTGGCGAGAAGAACAATTCACCAAATTAAAACAAGTGAGTTGGAGAAAATTAATTTCCATGTGATATGATTAAAATGTCTAATATTTGAAATATTCTTTGATCTTGATAAAAATAAGCATAATATTAATTTGAATGCACTTCATAGGGATAACCAAGCACAGTGGATATTGAGTATTGATATTTGGTTGTATATCCATCATAATTACTTAGTCACGCCGAGGAATTGTTATTTATAGATTGGGGTGTGGGGGATGAAAAAGTAAAAAAATCGTTAATGTTTAAAATTTTGACCATTTCTTTATTTCCCAACATTGTGGAGTCTTTTCGTATAGATATTATCAGTTATCTCCCCTGAATTAAAACTATTCTCACTACATTGCAGACGATACGTCGTCCTTTAATTCTGTTGTTTCTAAAGTAAGCTTTCTTGATTAAAATTTGATTCCCTCCCACCAAATGCTACAGCTTTAACTTGGAATATTTTGTAATCTACTGAGTATAAAAGTTTCCCTTTTCTTTTTTTTTTCATTTCTTAATTAAACATACACTTTTCTGTATATAATATATTCAATCTCTCATTCTCAAAAGATGGTGCTGGGTGTGTTTTCATGCACACACAATTTTTGCTTCTTATTTTATATCTTGTTAAAAAATATTTAAAAATTATTTTCATTTACAACATTTCAGCAGGTCCATTCTCTGACCTTCATTAGTTGAAAATGCAGGTAGGCTGGAAGATAATCTATATTATTGTCTTTCACCTTTCCTTCCCTCTCTTATAGTATTCATTCTTAGCTGATCATGGAGTAAGAGAATGACAGATTCTGGTCCAAATGCCATTACTCTAGAACAAAGTTGGAATATTGAACTTTGTTAAAAAAAAAAAAAAAAAAGTTTAATAATGTGTGCATAAATCTTAAAAAATCATTAAAACATCTTAGTCACCTAATAAATTACAATATCATAATTTATGATTTAACAAACACCGTTAATATTTTCTGACTTCTGTATGAGATGTTGAGTATCAGGTTTATTGATGATTATTTTCAAAACGTTGTGGATTGATAAATTACAAACTTTAATATGGACTGTAATAAGAATTGTGTTCATTAATATTTCTGAATATTATCCATATTTGTAAAAGTCTTTCATGCTGTCTTTTCAGGGCTACTACAAAGTGCTTGATGATGCAGATGAAAAGGTCCACTTAGCTAGCCATATACATGACTTAGTGAGTAAAAGTATCTACAAAACTTTTATTTGTTTCTTATAGTTATTTTTAAAGCCATGTGTTAATGTACTTGTTTAAGACATTGGTTGATAGATTTGTCCGAAAAATATCCAGCTATTTCATATAAACAAAATAGTTTACCAAAGGTTTGGTATCTTGGTCCCCTTCAGAGGGACCTCATGAATTGATTTCAGTATTTCTTCCACTTCTTGGCTTACATTGAAACACAGATTCTTGTCTGATCCCTGAAATTAAGCAATGTTGCGCCTGGCTCATACCTAGATGCAGGACTTGTTAGGAATACCAAGTGCTGTAAGCTTGGATGTGCAGATGGTGTAATGAATAACAGCTCTGAATGAGAAATTGGAGAGCCAAGTTCAGAAAATGTGAAAGGCATGAATCCACCTCTTGTTGACCTGGTTATGGGTTAAATAGTAGGACTTTTATCAGGAAATCATTATTTCAAAAAAAAAAATTTCTTACTATCCCAAAATATATTTCAGATTTTATCATCAGTCCCTTGACTGCTTCAATTGTTGAGGGGACCTAAGGGTAAAAGAAACAGACAACCCCCTTCAGGATGATCAGGTTGCATATCTGTCGACTCTTTGAGGTTGTCTAACCAGCTTTTGCATAGCAGTCCAAGTTTGCGTCTGCCTTCAAACATGTATTGCAGAGGCTGTTATGCTGTGTGACATGGCCAAACCATGACATCTTCCAATGCTTAATGGTGGCAAAGAGATTCCTGTCAGCCCACAAGACTTTTGACCTTTCTCTATACACAGTCATTGATTTTGTGCTCCTAGTAGATGTGGAGGACCTTTCTCAGTAACCTTAAAATGGTTGATAAGCTGTCAAATCAATCAATTCTTCTACTACTCAGAATAATCTGCAAAGGCCTTTACATATATAATCTCACTTTCTCATTTGCAGACGGCACTGTTTTGCTGTATCACAGCTATTATCATTCAGCAGAGAGAAACAGCTAATTCTAGTGGATTGTTTTTACGAATGTAAACAAATGCCAATCAGTCAGAGGGCTCCAATTCATTTTACTGAAGAGCTTTGCATTAGTGCAGGTGGCTGTTGTTTATAGAATCGGCTTATCTCTCAACAGTGTTCAATTGAAATATATTTTTCAAAAGCTTAATTATGATATATATATATATATATATATATATATATATATTTTAAAACTGAATGCAAAAAATTTAGAATAATTATATAATGTTCCATAAAATTCTTGTCAATTTGTTCCTTTTATTTTCTTTTTGAGCTGAGTCTCTATTTCGTATTTTGTAGGTTGATAGGCATTTAAGAAAGTTGGACCAAGAATTATCCAAATTTAAAATGGAATTGGAAGCAGATAATGCTGGAATCACAGAAATTTTAGAAAAAAGTAAGCATTATTCTTTGATTTTTTTTTTTTTTTTTTTTCCTCCCACCGCAGCTTTTGCAGGTTTGATTCAACTGGTAAACAAGAGAACTGAGGGTTAAAAGAGCTTGCTCGTTTATTATTTACAAATTAAGCTTGTATTTTTTTTATACTGGAGCAAAATTTGCTGTTTTTACAAATCTATCAGACACTTGTTATATATCTGTGTGTGTATATTTACATAGTATTGCCATTCCATTTGTGGCTGCAAACTCATATGTAACTATTTATTTTCTAGCGCATGTTCATTGAAATGGGGCATATATAAGCGATTAAACTCATTACACAATGGAATTGTTCTGTGCAAGTCTCTTATTAACTATTGTGCCATAAGCATCTTTAATGAGCTTTCAGGAATCTGGCACAAGTTCACAAAAATAGAGCACTTTAGGACTATTATCATAATAGGCTACTTGACTATTTTGTTAATCATTACTCCATAATGAAACTTTTAAGTAAGTATGAATGTTAAAAAATCTCTCATAGTAGTCAATTGGTTGGGGTGACTGTTTAGAACATTATTTTTAAAGTTTTATGTGCCATTCTATATATGTTTTGAACAAAAGTTTGTATCATTTTTCAATAAGTGTCATTTGAACATGTGATTTTGTTTTACGTGTGACTGAAATTTATGACCTGCATATATGAATTTTAAATGTTTTTAGGCTAAACATGAAACTGGCGGAAAATGAGACGTTTTCATTATTTGATCATCTCTTATTTTGGGAAAGGTAAAAAAAAAACACTGAAAAAAAAAATGATATGTGCCATTTATGAAGATGGTCCCATAGCTGAGACTTGTTCATAAGTGGTAATTTTGATCTGGATGACTGAGAATTTTTGGCAGGCATGCATAAAAAAAAAAAACATTTTGTGGACCATATTTCCATTTGCAGTTTTCTTCTTAAACTTGCTACAAACAGTGAAAAATAGATTGTTTACAACAATGTGGAGTGAAAAGGTTCCTGGGGTAAAAAAAATAATTACTCTGTATTTGAAGAAGTTGATACTATGTATCTAGTGGATTGGAAGGACATTATGTATTGAAAACTTCTCCCCTAAAATCAGACATTTAATTCAAACAAGTTTCCAATTGTGAACCAGTTAACAGCAACAATAAAAAAGCACCCTGGATTAGCCAAGTTTTTTGTTTTCCATCACGACAATGTCACTAATTTATGTTCAAAGCTTACAAAATTGTCTTAATTAAAAGAATTTCAATTCTCTTGGATCAGTTCATCACCCAGAGAAATTACAAGTTCTGGGAAGTTGAAATTCTGAAGCAGCCTCAAAGATGATGAAAGGTAGTGGAATAAAATGGCACATATATGGTTGAAGAAATCTTTATACAAATATCATCTTTGAATTTCACTTAAAGAAATGCTATGTACTTTTGTTACAATCCAATTTATGACTGGGTATAGAAATGAATACTGCATTGTGATTGTCAGTTTCATGCCTCAAGCAGTCTTCTGCCTATATCAACAAATGCTCTATTTTTTTTATATTAAGCATTCTTCTTCTATAAATATTGCAGTTTAAACCTATACAAAATATTGCTATTTTCCTTTTTCAGGATCTTTGGAATTAGACACACCACAACAAAGTCAGAATCGTCCAGACAGTGAGTTTTTCTTCTTTTTTAATAATCTCTAACTTTCATTTTAGAATTTGGCATCTTTTACCATTTTTGGCAATGTTTAGGTTAGTCCTCCTTCGTTGGCATTTTTTTCTTCCATAATAGTTAACATAGACTGTTATAATCAAATGTTTAAAAAATAATCCAGTTGTTTGTAGTTTCTTGTGAAAGAAGTGTCTATAAATCATCATCATCTTTTAAAATGCCTAGAATTGTTTTCATAAGAATCATGTGTGAATGTACCAGGTTTATAACAGATACATTCTGTGTGTTTGACTAGAGAAGGTGTAACATCATACCATTTATCTGTAAGGTTTTAAGTTGTAAAATTCTGAAAACAACTGACTATGAATCTGAAGTTAAAAATGTGCCAAATTTACTTAAATTATTTCTTAATTATTACTTTATAATCTTATGTTTTTATATCTGGTGTTTTAGTTGTGATTCTTGCAAAAGATGTTTGGACAGCTTATGTTCATACACAATTTTATAATGCTTTAGTAGACCTTTAATTTCACTGTTTCACTCTATACCAGTGGTTCTCAATCTTCTTTTACCCATGGACCACTGTTATTCTTATTTATTTTTTTTTTATAACCCTGATAACCATTCAATGAAAGAAAAAAAAAAAAAAAAAAAAAAAAAAAAAGCTTATTTTATTTTTTAGTAATAGATAAGTTTACGAATTGTATTATAGAAATAGTAAATGTATATGCTTTACTTTGAAGTAAAACTAATTTAATGAAAATAAAATTGTATTTAACAACTAAATTCTATGGAACATTTAATTTTTTTTTTTTTTTTTTTTTTTTGACTCCAGTGATTGTACATGGACAACATTCCATGTCCATATGGACCCCGGTTGAGAACCGCTGCTCTATACTATTCTATTAATTTTACCTCTAGAAATAAGTTTTGTATGGTGATAATTCTAACAGTGTTGACTCATTTCACCCCAAGCAAAAGACAATAATGGTTACTGGGAGTAAAAGAGAATGAGAAGAATTAGTGAGAAGAGAGGTCAAGTAAAAGAACAGATTTCAGGAAGACAGAAGATGGCAACTAGCATTGCATTTAAATTTTTGAAGATTGTAGGTGGTAAGGAAGCAAGAAATCTAAGGGGGAATTCTAAGGTGAGAAGTGTGAGAAAAGAAGTTATTAGAATAGAACACGGTTGCATCTGGTTATCTTACCAGTAAAATGGTGAGACCTATTTGCCAATTTAGTAGCACGCTTAAATTCATGCAGTCAATATTCAATGTGCATTGTCATTTGTGCTAGATATTGAGGCCAAAATTATTGATCAGGGTGTCTGTTGTCTCTTAGTTTTATTCATAGTATTTTAAAATTTTGTTTATCTACAGTACTAATTTCAGCAATCTGTTTTTCATTTGTGAACTTAAAAAACAGTTGTAATATTTTCAGGTAAAATTGGCAGCTGATCCCAAAAATGACCTACAATCTCTTAATGGGACAAGGAGTGGCTTGTTAATTTTAATGCCTCAAGAATGAAACTTTTTTTAATCATCTGAGAGAACCCTTTTTACCTTCCATCAGAATGGCTGATGCTAACCTCCAGGAGAATGATTCATTGCACCTTCTCTGACTAACATTTTCAGCTGAAGTGAAGTGACTCAACTGCTAAGTTTTCAACTAAAAAAGTTGGTTCACTATCTTGGGCATGACAATTTTTCTTGCCAGAATCTATCTTATATAAGTCTATCATTCATCCTTGCTTCAAATATTACTGCCACATCTGGTCTGGTGTTTCTGCTATATATTTAGAGATTCTTGATAAAATCCAAAGCAGAATCTGCAATGTTAGTGGTCCTGGCCTGACATCTCGGCTTCAATCTCTTTCCCACCATTGTAACATAGCTTCCTTGAGCCTTTTTTATAAATACTTTCATGGTACATGTTCTGATGAACTTTCCACTATAGTACCTGGACTTCATGAATTTAAGCAAAGTACTAGATTGGCTGCAAAGTCTCATCATTTTACAGTTGAAATGGCTAGGTGTAGAGAGTTTCTTCTGTCACACTCCTCATTTGTGGACCTCTCTTCTGGCTTATTGCTTCCCAGTCAAATTTGATCTTCAAAAATTTAAATGCAGTGTCAATCATTATCTTCTGTCTTGTTAATCCTTGTTCTTTTATTGTTCTCTCTCCTTAATAGTAGTTTTCTCATATTACCTAACAAACAGTAATTCCTTGTGTCCTAGTGACTTTATTGCCTTGCTTGTGATGAAATGATTAAAAAAAATAATTCCTTCATGTCTGGTATAAATCTCTTCAAATGGTTGCAGTCAAGTTGAGAATAATAAAGAAAGAAATCCTTAATGATTATTTAAAAATTAAAAGAAACAAAAAATATTTCAAAAGAAACATATCTTAATATGCTTCAAGAATTTTTTTTTTTTTTTTTTTTTTTTTTTTTTTTTTGGTAATTGAGTGAGATTTTATTTTTTTTTTAATGTGAATGTTTTATTTATTTTTTAAACAATTTCCTTTTAGAACGGCGTGTGGTTGCTCCTGTAAATCCTCCCCAAGCATATCATAATGACAAACAAATCAGTACTGAGCGAGTTTTGTCCACACTTGCCAATGAAGTTGCTAAGGAAAGTATAGGCCAGAGACGGACTAGTACAGCATCTAATACCTCATCTGTTAATTCTTTCAACTCTGGAGGCAGCGGAAGTCAGGCTGGTATCACATACAGTTTAGGTAAGGCTTCATCACTTTATGCCTAATTACAGTTAATGAATTAATTATCATATGTTAACTGATTAAACTGTTACTAATTTGTACACAAGGTACTTCTAAGTAGTTTACTCTTTCTCATCTTTACTGTTTTTTGTAATTGCATTCCACATGTAAAAAGATTTTTGTCATCTTCAGAAGTAATGCTTCATAAAATACAAAAGTATCTTATTTGATTTTGATTTATTTTCTGAGGGCAAATTGATTTTTCATCATATCTTGCCAGAACTATCACTTTTTTTGATTAACAGAAAATGTCTTCAATAGAGGAGGTTTATTATAATTATGGATAATGTTATCAAAAATCATTTAGTCTCCAACAATTTATTTAAAATGAATTATAACTTATCCACTTTTTTATAATCAAAAGACTGTTGTCCCAAGGTGATCAAAATAAGTGACTTCCTCTGTCTGTGTGTATGTATTAAAAATTTTGTCGCTTAGTTGATGTTATATTTAGTGGTTTTGTAGACAAACTGGTTTGTAATTATTCTCTTCACTCATCAGGAGGTTTCAACAGTTGAGTGCAGATTTTTCCATTTTCATTATAGTCATACCATGTCAAGTCAACAAGGGTCTGGCCATCACCAGCACAGATTTTTTAGAAATTTAGTATACTTATAGATCTTCATGAGAGAAATTGATTGCTACCTGTTTTACATCTCTAGGTCAAAGGGTTCCTGTGATATGATCTTTTGACCCTTGACAAAAAGGTGAATTTTTAAAAATAGTCACAAAGATTAAATATCAATATCTCACCTATCCACAAAACTAAATTGTATATCATTTTAAAGTACTTGAATAGATCTAAAAGGTGATCTATTTTTTTGTTTAAAAGTCAAATAAGATAATTTGACCATAACCTTAAATGTTGACCTTTTAATTTCTCAAAAAATGTATCTTTAATTTTTTTTATTTTTTAAATTTCACAGCAGATTTGTCTGCTTTATGGCAAGATATATATAACATTTTGTGGTGGACTTTTGTCTGTGGCCTGGGTTACAAGGGTTTTACCGAGTTGGGCCAAATTCAAAATGGCAGATTTTGGTATTTCCCACTATATGCTAACATTTTCATATCTCCCAATATGGTCAAGTTGTATATCTTTAGAAAGCTCTTTGAATGCTGTTACATAAGAGTTACATAAGAACTATGATTGAATAAAATTAACAGCATTACCCGAGTTTTCTGAAAGTACTTCAACATTGGTTGAAGACCAGCCACAACCTTCTAACATTTTTGTAGATACTGAAAATGAATTGCAACTTAATACCTCGGGTACCTTTTGACCTAGAGATGTAAAATAGGTATCATTCAATTTCTATCATGAAGCTCTACAAGTGTACTAATTTTGAAAAAAAAATCTGTGTCTGTAATGGTAAGACCCTTGATTTGTCACAGAATGACTCTGTGTATTAAATTGAAAATTAATGTGCTAAAATGTCTTGATGGGTGGAGAGAACAATTACAAAAGGGTTTGTCTATGAAGATCCCAAGTTGAGGTGCTGAATATAATAATCATTGTTATATATATATTTTCAGTCATCTTAATGAATTATTTTCTCTTAATTAGAATAGCATTTTTTTTACGTCAAATTTGTGATCAGTCTCATTATGATGAGCAACTAATGCATTTGATGAGTTGTTTTTTAAAATGTCTCTTTTGTGTTCATATAATCTTTTATTTAAACTTCTTAAGATCTCTCCAATATATTCTTTCTGGCAATCCTTGCAGGTGATAGAATAAATTCCTCCTTCAAGTTTTGTTTTGTATTAAGTCTTTTATTGTTGTAGTTGTGACAAATTTTATGTTGAGTTTAGATAAATTCTTTTCAATTGTAGCTGCAATAATAGGTAGAATAATATATTTTTTTTTGATTCATTGAGTTTGTCAGGAGGAGCCTTTTTTTTTTTTTTTTTTTTTTTTTTTATAAATTTAAAATTCCCAGTGTCTCTTGTTAATGTTGATGTGACTACACATGTGCACAAACAGACCTAGTCTGATGAAGTCCTAAGGGACGAAATGTGTCACACAAAAACTATTCCACTTTGTCATACATCTTTCTTCCAAAACTGTTCTTGAGATATATATATATATATATATCATTATCCTCTCTCTCATATATATATATATATATATAAAAATGTATATCATTATCCTCTCTCTCATATATATATATATATATATATATATATATATATAAATAAATAAACAGCAATTTATGCCTGTGTGTCTGAAGCCCCTCTTAGGCCACACTTGCTTTACATAGATATATTCAGGATGACCCAGGATTGAAAATATGCCCTTCATCTGGTGCTTGGACATCCAGTATTGGGATTTGTATCTGGATAAGCATGAAAGAATTAAAAATTCAAATTTTATAATAAATGAAAAAAATTAGTGATTTTAAGAGTTTTTAATTTATATTGAGTTTAAAGTAACACAAAAACTTTGAATTTAAAAAATTTTGTTTTAAATTCAGTTTAAAATATCTCCAAAACTTTCAATTGAGGAAATCAATTTTATTTTATTAAACTTAGAGGTTTCATGGTGAAAAATTTTGAAGTTCCACAGAGTTTGTGATTTGAAAAACTCAATTTTCATCCAGAATTGGGCTTATAGCCTGAATCGGAACTCTGGTGAGGTTTTGAAGTTCCATGGAGTGAATTGAGGAATTCAAAGTTATTTGTTCAAAATGTCATGGAAAAATCCAGAGACCAGAGCTCTAAGGCAGAGAAGAGCAGAAGAAACCTCAAAAGAGGTACAAGCCAGGAGAGATGCAAATGATGCAAGACAGATAAGATTAAGAGCATCTCGAACATCAGAGGAGGTGCAAGCAAGGAGAGAAGCAGATGCTGCAAGGAAGAGAAGGTCAAGTGCTGCAGATGATGACAATCAGACTTTATCAAGGAGAGAAACAGACGCTGCAAATCATAGAAGAGTAAGGTCTTTGGAAACACCTGATGAAAGACATGCCAGACAGGTTAGTGATAATCAAAATCATGCTAAAAGGAGTGAAACTTCTTTTTTGAGCCTGTCCAAGCTGACTTTGCAATACAACTGTGACAGTGATTATTCAAATCATCCAGTGATATCTATTGGATCAATGATCATTCAGTGTAAGCATTGTAATGCTCTCGGATTCAAGGAAAGAACCAGATCGGATGTGCTGGAACATCTCCCAGTTTCCTCCAGAGCCATTGCTATCATTTGGGAACTCAGTTGAATCAAAACACTTCATCCAGCACATCAGAAGCTACAATAACTGTTTTGCAATGACCTCAGCTGGATCCAAAGAAGCTGTCTTGCCAGGATGGAAAACTACTTTAGGGCAGGAGTTAGCTTAAAATTCTGCACAGAGTGTGGCTTTTAAGCTTGTGTGTGTATGTAATACAATACTAATAATACTTAAATTGTAGTTATGTTACAGAAAATATGTTTTGTCTATTTTCTAAAGAATGTTGAACATCTTATTTGATTTAGCTGGAATTGAAAGCACATAACTCTTCAGATCAAATAACCGGTTTTACATTTCAAAGATAACACACCAGAAGAAAGACAATGCAATTTAAAAAAAAAAAAAATGTAACCTGCTGAATTTTTGTTTGGAATGAGCCAAAATAGTTACAGTTCTCAATTCAGAGATTTTTAACTTGTTCTTATAGCAGTTAATTTTAAATTTTTGTTAGTGTTTTGTGTTTTTTCTATTTATTTTTTTTGTTTCATTTTTTGTCCATTTTGGTTTTGGGGGTGCTTTTTCTTGTTTGTTTGTGTGTCTTTGTTTTCTGTTGTTGTTCAGATGAAACTTGCTCTTCACACCTGCATAACTTGTTTGCTTATAAGAAAACGGTTATCTTCTATATTTGTAACAGAACATAAAAAAATTATCTATAAATTTAAAGAGGTAGTAATTTTGGTTAATTTGCAGTGTAACACCCGTGCTCAATTTGCATTAAAAAATTTCCAAAATACTTACATTTATGTGTAATTGTACATGCTCCATTCGAATCTGGCTTGATAAATTTGATAAAATCTACCATTTTTGGAGTTATTGACAGTGAAATTTGGGATTCAATTGCGTTGTTGGCAGCAGCCATTACTCACGTTATTTGCATACATTTGTTGCGGAATGCTAAACATGAAAGACTATGGAAAGCTAAGCTTAGAACTGATCTTTCTTGTCTAAATTTGTCTCAATTACTGCGCACAAGAACTATTTATGTAAACACACCCTGTTTGCGCAATGACACCTACACTGATAGCCATTCTGCAGTGAATGTATACAAACAACACCAGTAATGGCCACCCGCAATGCGAATGAATCCAAACTTTCACTGTCAATAACTCCAAAATGGTAGATTTTATCCTATTTATCAAGCCAGATTCGAATGAAGCCTGTACAATTATGCATAAATGTAAGTATTCTGGAAATTTTTAATGCAAACTGAGCGCAGGTGTTACACTGCAAATTAACCGTAATTTTACACTTTATTTTTTTATTTCTTGTTTTAAGATCATTGTCTTCATGTCTAATACCTTTTCTTGTATCGTCTTCAGGTCACATGGGTGCTGGAAGCAATGCAGCCATTGCAGCTGCTGCTTCTCAGGCCATTGCAGCAACACAACAAGTAAGAACAACTAATTTTTTTTCCATTCTGCATTTTCTCATTCTTCAGCTGCTGCAGTAGAATGGCCAGTTATCACTACAAAGATTTGCTTCCAAAATATATTTTTAATTGACAAGATGATACTTAGTCTATTAAAAAGAAACAAAATAAGATTAAAAGCAGGAAATAGTTTTGTGTTGCCTCAAAAGTGGATGTCTTGGAGTTTACAATCTTGGTTTTCTATTAATTAAATAAGTAGATACCTCTGGGTATTGTATTAAAAAGGTAAAATCTCTTTGAAAGTAACATTAGATTGTTTGTCTACGCACCACAGATATCTATGCTGATTACTTGAAAGGAATGGTTTCCATTTCAGTAATGTGTTGTGGCTAAGTTGTTTTTTTTTTTTCCTTTCTTGGTTGTTGATCAGAAGCATTTATATTTACTGATATGGAGGATAATTAATTCATAAAGAAATAAAAAAGAGGAAAATTATTGATTATACATGACGGTATTATCATTATTTTGATTGAAAAAAATAATCATTTAAAAGAATTTCCAATTTTTCTAAATTATTATGAAGTACTCTTCATTCATTTTTGACAATTTCACAATGTATTCTAAAGTCTTTTGAAAGAAAAGAAAAATATTTGAAATAAGGAATGAGTGAAAAAGGTCAATAAGCAGAAAGCCTATTTGTTTTTGTTTAGATTCTTTATTTTCTAAGATTCTGAAATTTATTAAAAAATATATAAAATTTACATCAGTGCATTGATTTATGACATCTGATGTTGGTATTTTGATGAGCAATTAAGTTGTTTGATTATTTTGTTTACAAAACTATACTCCATGCTCTCAAATTTATTCTTATTTGATAACTTGACCTATTACAAACAGTAAAGTTGTCACCTATTAGTAGAGACCATGTCACTATAAAGCTAAACTGCTAATTTTTAATTTGAGGAATTATAGATTCCAACATCACTGGTTAAAAAAAAAAAAAAATTCTCAAAGAGGTTTTTTCATGTTGCGTAAATTCCCCTAAAGTTAAGCTTTTCAAAAGGCTGAATTAAAAAGAAAAAAAGGGATTCCAACTATTTTAAAATGAATTGATCTTAAGGATGCTTATTGTTTTTCTAGAGTTAATTTTTAAAGATAAACTGACTTTAATTATTACTTGTTTGCATAAACTGCAGTGTACAAGATGTTGCTTTATACTTGAAAATGTTTTGGGTTTAATCTGTACACATGATTTAAGAGGTGCTATCACAAAATAGTCACAAAGTGAAACTTGTAGATCTTAGTAAATTGTTAACTGGATGTATAGATCATGAACATATCCTAAGCAAAGAAGTGATCTTAATACATAAAGTGATAATAATCTTAGTTGGGTACTTAACTACACAAGTGTTTTATTTTCACCATTCAGTGTACGGTGTTGATCAGCTTTCAAAGTTGTTATAATACTATTTTATAATCATACTTTTGTGTTTCTAATCTGAAATATTCTATTAATGTTGCAGAGCTTGCTGTTAATGTTTTTTTTATACTTTCATTCACATCTTAGAACAATCTTTTCATAATCTAGCTTAGATTATGTATGGAAATAAATGGATTGAAACTTGAATTTTGTTATCAGATTAGCATTAATCTGACATGAAAGTAGCCTTATTTTGTAGTACATTTATTCATCAGATAAGTTTCTATTCAAAATGTGTCAAAGCATCCAATCCTTTTTGATGTGAATTTCAATATACATTTTAACCAACCCATTGATTGCGTTGTAATGTTTGGTCAAATTTTCTGGTGTTTAAAGTAGCATGACTAGCAAAGAATAACTGATCTTCCATTTTTGTTGTGTGTTTGCATTTAATATGAAAGGAACATAAGCTTTGTGTATAACTTTGTGTAAAACAGGATTTTGCAAAGTGAATAAATGTCTCTGCCTTATTAGGTGATTAATTAAGAGATGAAAGAACAAGTCCAAATGCAAGTTTACCTATTTCTTGGTTATGTTCCTTATCACATGTCTTGAGGAAAAAGAAAAATGATTTGGTTAATGTTTTTTTTTTTTTTTTTTTTTTTAAGTTTATTTTCTTACAATTCTGACCCCCCGCCACTTAGCAGTAATGCCATGAAAAATTCTTTTATTCACCAGTTTAGAATTTCAAAAATGGCTAGCAATACATTTTTAAAAAATTAATTTTATTTCTTATAAATCTATGAATATACTTATTTTTTTATGTAAAATTGAAAAGTTGAAGATTTTTTTTTTTTTTATTAATAGATAACTTTCTTGTGTGTTTATTCAGTTTTGTACCCAGTTTGATTTTAGAATTAAGAGTTACTTATAATAAAGCAACTTTTTATGCTTCAGTTGTACGATATATGGCACACATCTCATCACTGATATATATAATTGTCATTTCATTATTCACAAGCATTTTTGATACTTTTAAAAGTAGTAAGCTATTTTGGTTTAGTTAAAATAAGCAGATCTTGTCAAGAGTTGTTACTTTTTAAGTTTAACGTTGACCATCACTTCACAATTTGCAGTCTTAAGTTCATATTTTGAGTTATTTATTCTGAAGTTGACTTCATTTTTAAACCCATCTCATTTTATGTGTAACTTATGGCTATATGACTTACTCAGGTTTTTTAATTCTTTCAATTTATTTCTCTTGATTATTTTATTCATAATATTAGATAAAAATAGTAATGTTCTGATATATTATGTATTTTATGATGGATGTTGCCCTGTTTTTATAATCCAATTTTCACACCTAGCCCTTTTTTTTTTTTTTTTTAGAGCATGATGAATAATGTTACCATGAAATATTCATATTGGAAATTTAACCCCTCAGTAGCTAATGGTTGTACTCTTAATTTTGACTTCCTGTTTTTATGATTAGATGTAGTTCTATTTTTTTCTTTCTTCCTTTTGATAACAATTGAATATCATAGAAATTTTATACCCTTTCTGCTCCATAATAGTGTATGTTTCATACTCATAATAGTGTAGGAAATATGTGTGTAAATGTAACAATTATTGTGGTACATACAGGGTGTGATGGGTAGATTGTCAACCCATTTTATATTTTTAATTTTATGCATGTGCATTGTTTGCTTTTGATTTTGTCGACTGCACCGTATAGTAGGGTCAGTTGGGCACCATTTGTGAAAAAGAGGACCATGACACAATGCACTCCACCTGAAATTTGGAAATGGTATGCTGTACTGCTTGGCATTCATGCCAGGAGCTCCAACACGGGCATTTCAGTGTTTGGGTGTCAATCTGAGGACAGTGCAGAGGATTCAGAAAGAGTTGGATGATATATCCAGTCAACATCATAGTGTTTGGATTGATCACTAGTGATGGCGACGTTGTGCCTACATTCATTTTCCCACAGGCCCTGAGGCTCAACACAGAGGTCTACATCAAGTTCCTTGAGGAGGTGTTGCTGACATGAGTCAGGAGATTGGCTGCTGGAAGACCCTATATCTGGCAACAGGACTCTGCACCATGCCACACAAGCAGGAGAACCCAGTTATGGCTGTCAGACAATTTCTGTGACCACATCACCCCTTACATCTGGCTACTTAACTCTCCAAACTGCAACCCCCTTGATTATTATGTATGGGGTGCAGTTGAGCAAGAGACCAACAAAACTCCTTATAGCACCAAAGATGAACTGAAGGCAAGGATTATGGCATCATTCACCAACCTAAACAAGGAGACCGTTCTAAGAGTTGCTGGAGATTCTGAAGTTGTCTGGAGGCTATTGTTGAAGCCAAATGCTCTAGTATTTCAAGATATTTTTGTGTAATTTTGGTAAATTGAGATGTAACTTTAATTTTCATTTTTGTGTAATTCAGATGACAATTTATCCATCGCACCCTTTAGGTAATGTCAATTATTTACATAATTGATCGCTTTAGATGTCTCAAAGTTATATTTATAATTTGTTTCAGTAAACCTTGAACAAGTTACTTCATTTTCCATTAAAGAAAATATTCCCTGCAGATATTGTCTTTTAAATATAAAACTTCAGCTTGAAAGACAAGATTATTTTTTTTTTAATATGTTAAAATGAATTTAGTAACTGGTTAATATTTTGAAAAAATACCATTACAAATGTTCTACTAGTAATAAATTTCTATCCTTGCTTAGATAATTTTGGATGAACTTTCCTCAGAAACTGAGATCCTCCACTACCATTGTAGAAGGTATCTGAAAGCTTAAAAACTTAACCCCAAATACTCTAAACTATATCATGGAAATTACCTTTTTGCAATAATATATATATATATATATATATATATATATATATATATAAACACACATTCATGATATATTACAGATATATACACATATATCTTATATATAAAGTACAGTGTGTGTGTGTCCAAGCAACTACTCCGCTCCCACTGGTCTGATTTCAATGATTCATAGCTTTTTCAAAAGCCCTAGAAAAGTTAGGTGCAGGGAACGATTTTCGTTGAGCTCAGATTCAGTGTTGCGAGGTTAAAAATATATATTAATATATTCTCCTTGAAATTATCTTTGCTTTCATGGTTCAAGGGGAGTAACTCTTATTTTCCTTTTGTATCTGAAATTGCAGTGCATGTTTTATTATAAATAGCTTAAAAGCTGCCCTATCAGGTGGCATTTAAGCTAACTCCTGTGGAGGACTCTTAGTTTGGCCATCATCACAATAGCTAGGGAGGAGTAGATAGGATAGGCATCAATAAACTACAGATGAGCTCAAAATTGATTGCTGCATTTAAGTATTGAATTAATGTTTCTTTTAAAAGTTCAGCAATAATTCTTCTGCTGCCACTTAATTTAAAAATGATTTGATGTATGTAGATCTTTATTTTCCATACAAACAATTATTTTTATTTCATGGGTGACAGAACAAGGGACAATTTATAAGATAAAATTAATATAGTGTAAAGATGGAAAAATGGAAATTAGTATTAGTTATACATTCAACATTTGAAGAGTTAGAGAAATATAATAGCTAATTAAGTAAAACCTATATTATGGAATCTATATGAATAAATATGAAATTGGAGCTCAATTCTCCCAAGCCCCAGCTCTACTTTTTATTAATTTGGTATTTACTCGACCTCCCACAAAGTTGTGTTATGACACAGTCGGTTCAGTGTGGGAGCCCGAGCGCATACACCTAGGCAAGGAACAAAAATTTCCCCACAATGAGCACTGATCCCTCTCTCTGGTGCAGTGAGAGGGTGCAGCCTCAGGTAGCTGTTCCCCAGGGTTGGGCACCTCTCAGTATAATTTTCCTCAGTTGTGAATCTGTCCTTTGACAGAGCCACCCTTGAGCAGACTCTGCCCAAAGATAGACACAACTGAGAGATGATAATAAACATGTATTATATATTATCTACGTTTAAGCAATATCATTCTTCAGGTTTAACTAATTTGCTTATTTCATTAATTAACTGTCCTTCATTACTGTCCTTTTATTAGTTGATTGTTTTGATTTTTCAAATCAAAAATAGTTCTGTTAGAAATGCCATCTTATATAGTGCAGAAAAGTCTTTGAAATTTGCATTTTACTTAGCCTTCAACAAGTTGGCATCTATTTGTAAAACTTTGCTTAACTATAACAAGCCAATTTATGAATGAAATGTTCATTTAAAATTTTTGTTTCAAAGATTTCATATATCTCACTTTGCAAAGCAATAGCAAGTGGGCAAAGCCTGCTAGTGTAAGCCATAAATATTGTAATAAATCCTACAAAAGTCTAGTTAATTTTTAAACAACTTGTTGGATTTACACTTCAGTCTGTGGAGAATCATTCCCCAATGTTTTAGTTAAATTGGTTGCTTTGCATAAAAGTCACATTCTTTCCAAAATATGCTCCAAATGGAATCTGGTATTGGTGGCAAACTTGCAAATATTGTCAATTACTCGGACACATTCCTCTTTGGGGATTTCCCTGATTTTTGCTGTGATTGCTGCCTTCAGTTCACCAATTGTTTGAGGGCTGTTCTGGTACACATTATCCTTGAGATACCCCCACAAATAAAAAAAAAAAAAAAAAAAAATGTGGGGTTCAAGTCTAGTGAGTGCAGTGCCCACTCAACATCACACTTCCTACTGATCAGTCTCTCCTGAAATTGCTCTCTCAGCCAGGCTAGGGAATCATTTGATGTGATGTGGGGGTGTCTTGCTGGAACCACTGCTCATCTCAATCTATCCCTCTGCATCATCCCAGTGATGCCCAAAGCTTCCTCAACACAGTCACATAGTGCTCCTTATTAAATGTTTGAGGTCTCTCATTTTTGTCTTCAAACCAATATGGACTGATAATACCATATTTTTAGAAATTGCAACCTATATTGTGCACTTTGTTGCATGTAATGGCCTCTGGTGTGGCTGTACTCCAATAAACAATATTTTTGCTGGTTATATGTCCTGAAGGCAGAAAGCGCGCTTCATTAGAGAACCAAACATGATCCAAGAAATCTGGATTGTCTTTGATTGTCACAAAACCATTGACACACATGGTTATGTGGTTTTCCATGTTTGTCTCTATAAATTTTTGCTTTATTTGGATGTTGTAAGGATATAAATGAAGATCTCAAAGCCTCACCAGAGATTTCCATCTGTTGATTTTGTCGTCAAAGTGATTTCTTTGGACTCTGCACCACTGAGTCCTATACAGCATCAATGTTCCTTTCTGTTCTAGCACTCACCCTCTGACCAGAATGAGTGTCCTTCAGACCTCTAGAGTTCAGATTTTGTACAGTCCCATACTCACTGAACTAAGTCAGAAATTCTGCTTTTTGATGGAGCATGATGACTGAAACTTTCTCTGAAAGTTTGCTTGAATAATATATATATATATATATATATATATATAAAAATTCTTTCAATTCTTTCTACATGATGCAGCAGAAATACATCCTACAATGCCTACAGTAATCTATGCCATATTAATATGCTAATAATGGAGAACACTAAAACAAGCAGAAAACAAGATCAAACGATGTAAGTTAGCGCCCTTTTTACTCTACCGGCTGTCTTGATTGTAAAATTTTAATGAAAAATGAGGATATATAAAGATTGCTAAACTTAGCTATAAAAGAAAATAAGCCACATTAGGAAATAAATTTTTTTTTTTTCTTTTCATTTTTCTTTTTCATTGAATGGTCATGAGACATCCACCAAGAAAATTTAAAAGTGGTCTGTGGGTAAAGAAAAAGTTGAGAACCGCTGAGTTAGGCAAAGACACTATTGCCACTAATGTCTTTCTATTATGTAGGATATATTTCTTATGCACCCTGTATAAAATATATAATGATTTTAAAAATGATTGAAATTTTCCCATGTGATTTTTTTTTTTTTTTTTTTTTTTTTTTTTTTTTTAAGTTTTAGCCTCATGGTAAATGAGTAATCAAGTATGCTGAATTTTATTTTCTGATTAATGGAGAATATTCCTCTTGCTGATTTAAAACTCCTGGAACTGCTTTGATACAAAACAATAAATAAGATACTCATTTTTGCCTTGTTTAATTCAGAGGAGTGCTGGCTATAAAGTCTACATTTTAATATCATTCTCCGTGTTTGCTTTTGAACACACTGGTGTTTCTGTTAGAAATTTTAATCTTTTAATTGTTTAATAATAGATCCCACATTGCCTGTTTTTTAGATTTGTAATCATTTCAATTAAAGTTTAGTTTTATTTACAACAAAAATTTACTATAAATCTGTAAAAAGCATTTGTGCTTACATCATGGCTAATCTGATTAAAAGTAAAAAGCATGGAAAAATTATGTTCCCTCATTTTCTTTTTCTCTACCCCCCCCCCTTGTGGTCCATATATTTCTCTTATAGCACATGTTCGCTATTATTGGACATCTTTAACACTCCAGTGTGAAATTCTTATAAAGTATGGTTTCATAATCTTAATATTTTTTTCATTAATACTGTTAATTATTCCAGGTAAGTTTTGCTTACAAAATAAAATTTACTTACACTTTTGTTTACAAAAGTTTAATTTATAAATATATAAGACAATTTGGAAAATTATTTGACATATTCTGCCAATGAAAATTAAAAAGCTTCATATTTTAATTTTTAAAATAAGTTGTCTCTGCCTCTTAAATCTTACCCAAATTTTAAATTGATTATCATGTGACTTGTAACTTGCCTGAAATCATACTTGGTGTTGTTTTTTTTTTTTCCCTAAATAACAATACTTGGCTTTTAGCTATACATACACTGCCATCACATTTTTAATTTGTTCAAAAAGGTCTTGCAAAAATCAAACTTGTTTTTCCTACATGCATTCACTTCCACCTAGCTTCATTAGACTGACTGTTGGTTGGTCATAATTTTTAATAAAATATTCCTTCTAATATTGTCCTTCTTTTGTAATTCTCGTTTTTTTTTTTTTTTTTTTTTTTTTAATGTTAGTAACTTGCTGCTTGTGAGTTGATTAACATAGTATACAACTGCTTCTGTTTTGCTCTAATATTCACTTACCTTGCCCATTCAGATCAAGGAGCTGCCTTTGTCCTTAATAATAAATAGGAAGAAAAGGAGCAGCCAATAAAATATTTGACTCCTGCCTTGTTCTAGTTGATCATGACTTAATAAATTCAATTTCTGTTCCGTTACGAAAATGCTGAAAAGACAAGTTTCAATTTTCAAATTGGATACTGAAAAGATACAGCTTTAGAAAACTATAAAAATTAGAAGATATTGTTGAATGTTTGTTATAGAGAGTTTTTAATTAAGTAAAAGATAACTGATGGAATCGTCTTCATGTATATTATCTCAATAACTTAATGGTTTCTGATGTTAGATTTTGCCATCAGTTCTCATAGATGTTCAGCAATTGTCACATCCTATATGGATTAAAAAAAAAAAAAAGGGGACAAGTCTATCTAGGACACTTTGGAACAGTCTTGTTTTATGTTTACTTATTGTTTGCTAACTTTCTGCTTTGTCATAAAGGAAAAAAGTTCTTATTCTTAGCCATTTAATGATTGTTTCTCAAAAATCCCATTTGGACATGAAATAATGTTTCTTGGTTTTTATTTAAAATTGCTTATTTTTTAAAAACAAGAAATCCATACCACTGGTTATTTTAAGTTGATTCATTATTATTCTAAGAGTTGTTTTGGATGAGGGTTCTCACTTTTTTTCTTGTTTGTTATTAACACAATGTTTTAGGTCAATCGTTACTTTAAAAACAAAAAAAGTGACCCTCACAAACCTGAATGGATTGGTTGAAATGTTATGCTAACAACAAAAAGGATGAGATCAATAGTCCAAACAACACTTGGAAAGAAAAGCTGATAATTGTCTTTTACAAATCTATAATTTATTTCCTCTTTTTTTTTTTTTTTTTTTTTTTTTTTTTTTTGAGTAACTCCTTATTTCTAAAAAGGAATCCATTCATATTAAATGATTTTATTTTTTTTCTTGTGTACTGTTTAAAAATATATTTATACATAACAGTATAATAACTTTTTTCATTGTTAATTTGGTTACATAATTTAAAGATGTAAACTTTTGTGAAAAATGTGTTTTTTTTTATTTAAGTGGTGCTGAAAAGCTCTCAGCATGAGCAAGAAGCCCTTCCAAATCTTTGTCAGATTTTGGGAAGTCAGTCAAACTAGAAACTTTTCAGCACTCCTTCATATACTTATCATGGTCATCTTAAATTTAATTTAGTCAAGATATTGTTTACTGGCAATCAAAAATATATAAGTTCTATTTTTAAACAAATTCATCAATATCTTTGTGTATTTTGTATGCTTTTTTTCCTTCCTCTCTCTCTTTTTCTCTCTCTCCAATCATTTATTTTTATTTTTTATTTTTTGCTTGAAGAACATATTTATTTACGCATACATATATTTCTAACATGTTCTTATTTTTTGTATTATTAAATTATCAACCAACCCTTTATTGCTTAAGATGGCCATGAGGAAAACCAATAGAAAAAGAATTTTATTAAAAAAAAAAATACAAAAAGAATGGACTCCTTATATTAAAAAATCTACAGCCATCAATGTTAATTTTTGGTTCTGAAGACAGTTTAAAAACTCTGTATTCTTATCTTCTGATGGATGACTCCATTTGTCATTTCATTGTTGCTGGTTCTGCAGGCAACTGAGACCGTCTTCCTGGCTCTCCTTAAACAGTAAAGGGTTTTTCCATAGTGTCTCCTCTCACCCAGTCTCTACTATATTGTTTTATTGATTTTTAGACGGTAACCTCAGGGCGAAGTTTTGTCCAGAAGAATCCTGTGAGTTGAGCAGAGAGAATTTCATTTTTTTTTTGTTTTTTTTTTTGTTTTTGTTATTTAAAAAAAAAAAAAAAAGAAAAAGTTTAAATTTATTTTCTTCACCATTTTGTTTAATTCATTTATCATATATATATATATATATATAAAAACATTGTTTTATATCTTCCTCTTCTCATTGCTTCTGCAGTGGGAAGTTTCCATCTTTTATTTTTTTATTTTTTTCTCCCTCATTTTCATTCTTTCTACCTTTTCTTCTTTCTTTTAGTCCTGAGTTTGCCCTAATTTAAAGCTCTTCTTTTCCTTCACATTTTAAAACATATACACCTTTCTTATCTGCACTAACACACACATACTTGTACTTAGATACAGACCCATGGCCTCATATTTGTCAGATGAGTCTTTGACCAGCCAGCTTCTTATCTACATAAAGAACTGCAGTACCAATTCTGTAAACCTTGATAAACTCTTTTACCTACCCCAATAGTCATCACATTTACTTTTGTATGAAATCAACAATCTGTTGTAAATTTTATTTAAAAAAAAAAAAAAATTTATATATATCTCAAGTCTGGCAATATCATGTGTTCCTTATGTCAGTCCATTTTTGTTCTTGTAAAAGCTGGAATATCTCAGACTCTACATTTAATTTTAGTTCAAATCGAATTTCTTTATCTATGTACATGTCTTTGCACTTGATGACCTTTATGTTGTGTTGTATTCTGTTTTATGCTTTGCTTGCCCCATAACAGCCATGTTCCATGTCAAGGGTGCATGAATGCTGTGCCTGTGTTTCAAGTTGTTGGACAATGAAATCTTTCCTCTTCTTTCTTTCTTTGACATTTTGTTCACTGCACTTTCCACTTCCTCTTCATTTTAGTCACTCACCATTGCAATAACTGCCTCCAAACATTTTTGCAATTATGCCACTTTGGGAATAAATAGTTGTGTGTTTGTGCGTATGTTAGTGTTACTAGTACAGGCATTGATTGGCTTCTTTTGGTTTCAAAATTTTGGCTTTCACTACCCCTGAACCCCATAAAAAGTTATGTCTTATTTTCATGTAACATTACGATGTAACATTTCAAAGTTGTTGGGCCTGTTAATATGCAATCTTGTCTTTCAACTTGCTGGTTTGTTAGTTAACTTAAGGATATCGTTACTTCCTCTGTGCCTGTCAGTGTTACTGAAGAAAAAGCTAAAAACAATAGAAAATATAATTTAGGAGAATCTAAAATTCTCATAATGATTTCAAGAAAGCAGTAATTTTTTTTTTCCTTTTTGTAAAAATGTTTAAATTTAATTTTTATTGATAATTTTAGTTTTACTGTTTGATTTGCTTTTCATAATGTAAAAAAAGAAAACATTAAGGCATGAATTACAAAATCTACATCAGAAGCTATAATTGATAGTGACTAATATAACAAATCATTTTTTTTATCTTTATTTTTTGGATGAAACTACTTTAGAAATCTTGTCTCTACATCTTTTTTATATCTTTTTCCATTCTCATTGCCCCTCATCAGTGTGTATCTTGTATTCTTAAAATTTATTTAAAATCTTTTTGCTCATCTGTTTACTGTTAGAGCTGCTCTTGTTCGCTGTTGTCCAAATGTTATTTTTTTCTTTTTTTTTTCTTTTTTTTTTGGTTTGGGGATGACGTTTCTGAAACTAAATTCATGTCAACATTTGTGACTCTTAGTTGTACCTACTTGACTGTAATCTTCATAATTCAATTTTGTAGCTGTAAGACATAAGTTTGTTTTGTCACTTGGTTAAAACATTGAGTATAAATTAAAATTTTCATCTTATCAGCTTATTTGTTAGTAAATCTCTAAACATGTGCTTGCATATGTAACTTCAAACTTCTTGAATTTTGAGAAAACGTATGAGATGTGACCCAAGTTACTAAAGACGTTCATGTTTTAGACATTAGAATAAATTATAATCTAGCAATTTTAGCAGAAAGTTACATAGATAAATGTACGAAAGAGGCTTTTTTACACCAATATAACCACATTAACAAACCCAGAATTTTTATATTGATTTAATTGAAATGGCAAAACAGTTTTTCATTTTAAAAAAGAAAAAAACTCATTTTGTCCAGATTAACCGTGGTGTCAAGTTTATTTAATAAATGTAAAGTTTGTCATTTACCGTATCACCTGACATTATTATTGATTTGTATTGCCTTTCATGAAAAACTTACTAAAAAGGGAGATCACTCTAATATTTTTAATAGTTCAGCATTTGTGCATATATTATTGAAAATCTTCATTCTTTTCCATATTAGTACATATAGATTTACATGGATTATTTTTATAGAGGAGTTTTACAAATTTAATAGCAATATAAAATGTTGATGGATTTTTGAAACTTGAACACGTGTATATTAATTTGTTTTAATTCATAACTAATTATTAAATAAGTAAACTGAAGCATATTTTAATGAACAAGATGTTCAATAGAATGCCAGGGTATTGTAATTCAATAATGGTCAGGGTAAATTGATTTTATTTTGATGAAGGTGACTGTCAATAAGAAACTTGTGAAAAGGTAAAATATTTTTCCTCCTCTCTATCCAGTTAAGAACTTATGGTTTGAGTGAATGATCCATTAATAAATGCAGATTGTGTAAGTCACTTACATTTTTTTTTTTTTTTTTTTTTTTTCAGTGGGGGACGCTGTTTCCCCACTACTATATTTATAATGTGGGGTTATGTGATATGAAAACTCACAAGAATAAATTATACCATTAAATCTTGCAGATTTTATGAGTACCATAACTAGATAGATTCAGTTATATATTAAGAAAACTTTTTTGCCTAATATCCTTGTTGCATTTAAATCCTGGCCAGTCATGTCTCCTATCAATGCAAATGACAAAGGAATTGAAGTCTTCTGTCAGTGGACCCTTTAAATGTTTGCAGTTTAAGATAACTCACATAAGCATTACTTTTAGGTCTTTAGAGAAACTTCAACATTTTATTATTCAAATAAAAGTTATGTGATATGGCATAAGTTGGATATTTATAATTATTATCCCTATGAAAAAAAAAATTGCTGACATTGGGGATTTTTTTTTTTTTTTTTTTTTTAATATTTGTTAATTTTAAAGAGCACAATTGCTTTTGTATCACATTTTCTGTTTACTGCTATTGCTGTTAAACTTAAGCACGGCTTCTGCTGACTGAATTTAAATACTGATGTATAAAAAAAAAAAGGAAATATTGATAAGATTTAATTGCTGTCTGCAAAATGGATTTTTATTGATCTTATAACAATTTTATATTTTGTTAATCAAAACCTTGGATTTTTTTGGTCTACATATGACTTCTCTGAAAGTAAATTGTTTTTCTACCTGTGTTGTAATTGATTATAATTTGAAAATTGTTTATTACAAAGTTATCAAATATTTTTAATGATTTCCATATTAAAATATTTTGTGCCATAAAATTTGTTTAATATGTTCTAAAAAAATAATTTGGTAATTAGCATTGAGATATATAATGCTGGACAACTCATTTTGAAGAAATAAGCATTTTCCAGCATACCATATTTTGTAAATCCTTTGAAGAATGTTATTTGCTTTTCTTAGTGTGTAAGGGTGGGGGGTTAGTACAATGGTTATGAGCATGGAAAGGGATATTGGTGAGCAGATTTAAAGTTCCAGTCTAGTCCATTGTATTTATTTTGCACTGATGCCTTTGGGAAAGGTATGAATTCGTTTTTTCCCTCCTCCCAGCTATGAGTTAAATAGTCTGGGTTCTCTAGCCCTAGTTTGATGCTTGCTTAAGAGTACAGGGAACTTTGAACTAATCCAAAACCATGGCGAAGATGACAGAAACCACTATTGTTGTTTTCCCAAAGAAGTCCTGGCAATTCGCAGATAATAAATAAAAGGGATCTGGAAAGCCATGATTATCCGTGTCCTGAAGGGACATGGTATTAAGAAGGAAAAGGGGTAAAAAAAAAAGAAAGAAAGAAAAATAAAAATTGCCATGAGCATTGATTTGCATATTTACATTGTTTCTTGTGACTGGCAAATCTCTAGAACTGAAACTAATTAGGTCAATAATTAAGAGGGGACACTAACTGTCTATTTAGGGAACATAAGCAGTAACCAAAATTTGGTGTGATGGATCAGATCTGCAGAAAGAAGGGTTCACCTTATCCTCTTGGAGATGAGATCCATCTAATTGACAGGGATCATCCTTTGTGGGCTGAGAAAGCAAAAGTGGGTAGTATATAATGGCTTATTGACCAGGTGCTAAATTCTGGCTAGGATGTGGTTTTCTTTGCTTGGTGTTTGTGTGTGAATGGATTGATCCAGCCAGTTAGTATATGAAGTCCTTTTTTTTCCTCTTGGGAATATGCATGATGAAGTCAAAAGGTTAGATTGGCTGAAATACTGTGTTAACAGCAAGTTCAAACAATACTTGCTTTTATGATGACTCTTGAACTTATAGACAATAGTTCAAAACTGTATACCAACAAGTTGTCCTTTTATGCTAAATTTAATCCTCTTGAATTTATCAGCAATACCACTTACTTATTGAGTTTGTTCATTCTAAATTTAGATTTAAAGGGAATTTTTATGCTAATACTCTGAACTTGTAATGGTGTTTGTCACTTTAGCTATCATGCGCGTTTGTTCCATGTAAAAAGTTTCTTCATGTATTCATTATTTGATTAAATTTTAAGTAATCCTTTTATAATTGATATAAGATTTTATCTTGACAAAAAGTAAGCAATATTTTTTTCTAAAAAGTAATTGATAATGAATGTTAGCCTTAGACTAAGCTCTGTAGATCAGTTTCAAACATTTGTTGATAAAAAAAATGTTATAATATATTATCATTGCTTTCATATGAATCCAACTTGAAAATAAATCATTAAAAAATGTTTTAATAATCTTTTATTGTGCATATGTCACACCAGTTTTATAGGGATTTTTTTTCTTTTCTTTAAATTCCATCTCAACTCAATTTTATTCTGCTACCAAAAATATTTCCTGCAAGAGATGTATTAAACTGTAAAATAAAATGTGTAAAATAAAATGTGTAAAAAAAAAAAAAAAAAAAAATGGAATGTTTAGCAAGGTCAGGCCATTTTTTTCATGTTCCTTAAAATGATCCATTGTATAAAAAGAAAATTATAACTTCAAGTATGCATCTATCCTTAATTATTTTTGTTGAACAAAATTTGATTTTATCATTTTTCTTTATAGAAATAGAAATTTCTTTGCTCCCATGGGAGGATATCAAACTTTTCCTCAATTTTCAGTTTCATAGATGATTATAATTTTGTTTCATACATGAAAATGAAGATTTTATTGCAGTCATCAAAATTTTTTTTTATTTTAAACATTAAAAATCTAAAAAAAAATAATAATTTTATCAATTATTTAAATAGGAATAGATTACAGAATGCAGTTCTATGACTAAAAAAAGTTTTGCTTTCAGTTTCAATAATTGATTTCTGTCATTAGAATCTATTTTATAATAACTTAAAAAAAAATTCTTTAGTCTCAAAAATTCGGTTTAATAAAAGGTTTGCTGGGAATAATTGAAAAATGCTTGGAGGATAGCAAAAAAATTTTTTAATTTTTTTTTGTTAACATTATGGCATTATATTAGGTTGTCACAGGAAATGACGCACTTTATAGCAAATCAATATAACGCTTCTGAAATGTTAAATAACTAATTTATTTAGTTGAAATAGGCACCATGTTGATGAATGACTGTTCTCCAATGTACCTCTTAATTCTTGATCCCATCTTTAAGAAAATCTACATCCTTTGATTTGTTAAACAGTTCAAATGCTTCAATTACCACTTCCTTAATGGAGAATGTTTTATTGCATATGAAATGCTCAAAATGCATTAAATAATTGGTAATCAGTATGAGAGATATCAGGTGAATATGGATGATGAGGCAAAATTTCATAATTCTGGCTATGCAGCTTTTGGACAGTTCAATGAGCAAGCATTTGGCCATGCGTTGTCATGCAGCAAAATTGCGCCATCCCTATTCACAAGTCTAGGATGTTTCTTTTTCAGTTTTTCATGCATAAACTCAATTTCTCCACAAGAGAAGGTTGCTGTTATTGAAGCAAGACTGAATAATGAATAACTCCTTTGAAAGACCACCATACATTAAACAGTAACTTTTTAAGGAGTAGTTGAGGTTTTTGGCATTGTTTTAGTGATTTGCTTGCATCTAAACATTGGCCCACTCTCTTAATGTTGTCAAAGAGTATCCAATTCTCATCACATGTAATGATTTGATGCAAAAATGTTTTTTCCCAGTTTGTACTCGTACAGTAAGATTACTCAACATTGTTTCATTGTAATCATTTTCATTGGGCTTATGAGTAACAATATATTGAAAGAAAAATTATCTGGAAAGAAAAAGGGTCAAGAATAAGTCAAGATTTTTTTTATATGCTAAGGAGGTTACTTTGTTAGACGACCGGATCAACAACCAATCAAAAAATGCGTCATTTCATGTGTGACAACCTAACACTTTTCTTGTTTTGTTTTCTATCTATGAGTAATGAAAATATTTGCATGGATGATTTTTTTTCAGAATGACTTCTGTAAAGGGTTTAATGTAGGTGTTATTTATTTATTTTTCTCTCTCTTGTTAATTTATAAATTCTATTGATGTTGTCAAAAGGTTATAAACATTCATATCCTTGATTTTTGTATGAGTCAGTTTGTGTTGTTTTAAATGCATGGCTTGAGATAGCAAAAAGATACATTATTCTCATAACTTTCATATGATTTTCTTTTTTTTAAGAAGCAAAGCTAATTCCTATATCTTTATATTATTATTCAACATGCTAACTTCATTATACTATATAAAAAAAAAACTTAAAATCTCTTCTTAGTAAATTCAAATGTAGGAAGGCAAAATTTATAAGATTTTATTTTGTTTTATACTTTTATCATTAGAAGTGTGGCAGCCATATTACACAACATCTTGCATTATTTGTCATGTTTAATTCTTCCTTTTTTAACTTAATGAAGGGCTTTCACATAAATTATAATAGACTGCATATTCTTATGTGGTAACAGTTTTATGAATTTTTACTCAATTTTCTAGCATTAGTCAGGTTAAGAAACATGAAAAAAAAATTTGTAACTTTCACAAAATTTACAAAGGCAAATGTTTTGAAAACTGTTATTGAAATGATAACTGTTAAAACTAACATTAATATGAAATGTATGTTCCATGTTCTGAAACGACTTTAAGATGTTGTTCTTTTGATTTTGTGAGATGTTGTATTTCTTCATATATAACAATGCAGAATAGCATTCCAGTTTCTTTCTTGTGAAATTGTCACTTGTCAATGTAAACCTTTCTCTTCTGAATATTCTACAGGTTACCAATCAGGTTAAGGTTGGTAAAACAAGCTAGTCAAAAAGTTATTTATATATATATATATATATATATATATATATATATATATATATATCTCATTTATTAGTTTTCTTTGTGAGGGAGTATTGTCATGCAGAAAACACTTTCTGAAAGTGTTTACCTGCTACTTGGATTATGGCTCCATATGTGCCTTCAAAAAAAAAAAAAGTAAATATCATTGTAACATTTGAGTCTCATGTAATGCTACCTGAAATGTCACAGCACATAGTTTGAAAATGTAAGTAACTATTGTAGCTATCCAGTCTTTGTTTGGTCTGACCCATTGAGGATAATACAGCATTTCGTCAGGGGAAAATGGTTGAAAAAGAGCTTTTTATGTATTCTGTTACTTATTTCATTTGATTTTCCTTCTGGATATTTTAAAGGAGGCTGAGTTAGCTCTCAAATATTTTACCACTTGATAACTTGAATTTTTTCACTCTTTGTATATTTTTTTTTTTTTTTTAATTGATTTCTGTCTAGCTACAGGATACAAATCAATGAGGTAAAATTCCTCATCTTACTCGTATCTATATTAGACTTGTCCTGGATCTTCAAACATTTTTGTATTTCAATGCTACCTGCCAATGATTTTTACTATTTTCAGCATTCTTTAACCTTTTGCAATTGCACAAGTTATTAGACATTTCCCTTTATCTGTCAAGTCAGACTTTAAAATTTATTTTAAAGCTTCAAACACAAAACATGGCTATTAATTTTGGAATTTCGGATGTTTCATACAAATGGCTGCTGTTTACACCTGTACAAAAGAACTGACTTTCATCAGGACTCCACACATTGACGTTACTTTCATTCTGCAAATTCAGTAATTATTTCATTATTTATATATAATATATGCTATATTTATGGGTAAAAGTGCTCAATATCAGGGATAGAGCCTGTGTAAATATAAGTGGGCACTAAGATCAACATAGTGGTAACTATTTCATGCTTGAACGCAATCTTCAGGCCATGTGTGCAGGGTGGTAGCTCGGCTATATATTCTGGTCAGCTGAGGCATTGTGTGTGTGTGCGAAGTGTTTAATAATGTGAGATGCAGTATATTTTCTACTCTTCTAAAACATCATGGCAATTTGTCAAAAAGTTGTATAATGATCATGACAGCATCTGATGTAATTATTGTTTAACATTAGGGATCATTTGTCAGTTCTTGACCAAATTCAGTGCATAACATATCTTCAGACAGAATAAGTAGCTCAACATATTTAAGATTAATGCAACATTCTTAAAGAAAGTAAGAGATTGAGTTCTATTATGTGTGGGTAGGGAATCTTTTAGCCTCCCCCACTCCAGAGTAATACTAACTTTATTTCTCTTATGTTTTAGATGTCCCAAGGCCGACGTACGCCGAGCATGAAAGCCAGTATTGTAGCCATGAGCCGGCCAGCTGACCTTGCTAAGGAACTTTCAATCAAGGAAATGGCTTTCAATGCAAGCACAAATTGTACTCCTTCACCAGCTGCAGTGGAAAGTACCTCAAGTGGAACTGCTGCGACCCCTCGAGCACCAAGGTCAAAAAAGTATGTCTGCAACATCTTATTTTTATATTTAAGTAATTTTTATTTGTTTTTATTTTATTTTTCATTTTAGTTTTTATTTTAGTTTCTTTTCATTTTGAGGAGAACTCTTGGAAATAATGTCTTTTGTGCAAATCCTCCAGCTTTGTGGGATGTTGACCAGAGTAGATCACTCTAGTTTTGGGAACTGGAAGGTTTAATGATAAAAGTAAATTTGTGGCAATAGGTTATGGTTATTTGAAGAAGACTAAGGTAGATGAAAATTACATAAGCATGATATGCTACCAATAGTCATGGTAATTAGTTTTTTTTTTGTTTTTTTTTTTTATGAGAATTTGTATCTATTTCTCTCCACCCCCTACCCCTCACCCCCAAATAAAAATGTGCTCGTGGCTGCTATCTATTTTTTGTCAGGGAATATTGGCCATATGAGCAAGCCAGACTTTAATTAAAGAGATTTATTTTCATAAGGAACGGAAAACAAAAATGAACCCTTTTAGAAACTCTTCAGTTTTGATTTTTTGACATCGAGTGATTTTTTATTTTTTTTTTATTTTTTTTTTTTTTTTTTTTATTTTTTTTTTTTTTTTTGCCAATGCTAATTAATCATCAGATATGTTTTATATGAAAGGGAAATGAAAGCTTTTACAA
Source organism: Acanthosepion pharaonis (assembly GCA_903632075.3). Taxonomy (NCBI): domain Eukaryota; kingdom Metazoa; phylum Mollusca; class Cephalopoda; order Sepiida; family Sepiidae; genus Acanthosepion; species Acanthosepion pharaonis. The sequence goes on along the minus strand of CAHIKZ030001524.1, from coordinate 2,964,706 downwards.
AATAGGACAGATGAAATTGTGTTTGGAAAGTAATTAACAATTATTTTTCTTGCAAGAATACAATTCAGTGCTGCATGTCTGTGTTAGTAATATCAGTTACAAGATAAATTCATAGAACAGCCAATTCATAAATCTTAAGAGAATTTTAAAGTTTTTCTTTCTGACTAATGAAATACAATTAAATATAGATGAAAATTCATTTGAGCTTTATTTCCAAAATGAAGCAACTATGAATATCAAGTCATTAGGCTTGTCACATAAGGTGGAGGAGGGAAGACTTATTAGAAAACATTTTTTCTCCTTGTAAAAGGTTTTCACTAAGAAATGAAGTTTCATTTTGCATGTCTGATACACGTTTTAATGATCATTCTTTTAATTAAGATCATTTTTTTTTCCTTCTCAACCAAAAAAATTTGACTGCATGACCATTTTGCTTTGTGTGAAAGGTTTCTTTTTTTTTCCCATTAATTAAAATTTAGTATCCAACTTATTTTTCTTATTTTAAAATATAAAGGATGAAGTTTATTAAAAAATAAATTATATAATCAAGATATCTAATAAAGTATAAAACATATTAAGTGGTTATTTTTTTCATTCACATCTTCAAAGCATGGCCACAAGTGTTTGTAGATTTTAGAATTTCTTTTCTCCTTTTATTTATCATTGTTATCTTTGTTGGGTGGAGACAAGGTATTTATTTAAAAAAGGCTTATAGAAAAATAAATGGGTAGATATTTGGTTTCTATTAATTTTTTTTTTTTTTTTTTTAAGGGCTAGTGACTTCCCACTAATTTTTAATATTTATCAAGCTGTTTCTATATGGTGAATAAATATAAATATATTCATAATTATTATGATTCTTATAAAGCCGTTATCATATTGATGGCAATTTCAATATTGGGCTTTACATGACCAAAATAAAATTGCCTGAGAACAAATGAAAGGAATTGAATTGATAAAGTCTACTTATTTTGATAGATTTCTTTGTGAATTTATATTTTAGAAATTACATTCATTATATTATATATAATATTATATAATTGTTTCATTTTTATGAAACAATTGATCTATTTTACCATTCTCATTGCCAATTGTAGATAAAATAAGATACACTGTGATGATGGGTATCTTGTATTCTTAAAAGTTATTAAAAATCTTTTAGCTCGTCTGTTTACTGCTAGAGCTAATTTCATTTGTTTTTGTCCCAATGTTTATTTTTTTATTTTTTGGTAGAGGGGGAATGGAGGTGACTTTTCTGAAACAATTCCTGTAAATATTTCTAAGAACTAAACTTTGCAATTAACAAAAATTAATTTTAATAGATATTAAGCTGTTGTCTTTTTGAGAACCAGTAGCTATGTTTGCTTTCTAGCAGGGAAAAATTTTAGACTGATATTAAAGAGTATAAAAATGAATGCTTGTTTATGCTTGAGTTACTTAAACAGGAAATATGATTCTTGGTTGTCTTCAAAAGAAATTTAACTCTTGACATGCACACCAACTTTATTTATATTGTTAGTGAAAATTATATTCAACATTGTTTGATAAACCAGTTTTTAGCTGACATTTCATTAGCTTTACTGAATAAAGATAAAAAGAAAAACTTAGCTGATGTGTTTTGTCCTCTGAGGACTTTATCAAGGCAAATGAAAGGCTTTTATTTTGTAATAAGTATTTATGGACAAAAGAAAAATGTTAGTTTTACAAAATTTTTAAATTTAAGAAACGCTCATCAGGTTAGCTGAAAAGTCTAGGTAAGTTATGGAGGATTCTAAGTGACATAATTTGAGGGAGTAAAAGATGTTCTTGAGAAAAAAAATTATATGAACATCTTTCATTCAATTTTGTTTATTAGGCATCAAATTATGCAACTTAGCATCTTTCATAATTTACCTAGACTTTTCAGATAACCTGATGAATATTTGAACATTTCTTAAATTTAAAAATTTTGTAAAACTAACATTCTTGCACTTATCTATAAAAAAAATTGTTACAAAATAAAATCCTTATATTTGCCATGATAAATTCCCTCAGAGATCAAAACATGTCGGCTAAGGTAAATTTTTCTTTTGTCTTTATTCATATTGTCCTTTTATGGATCTATCTGAAATTTTACACATTAGCATTAATGTTAAAGAGGAACAAGAGTTTGAAAACTGATTATCTTGATCAGCTTCTGATATAAGAATTCACTTAGTTAAGTAATGTTGTCTGAGAATACACATTAAAGATGTGATAAGTTTTAACTGCTTCTCACTGCTAATGGATTTCTCAAGTATTCCATTTATTATCAATAGCTAACCTGTCAGATGTTGCATTCCATGTCATCTCTGGCTTTGGTTCTTCAAAGACCAATGATGGACAACATCTTTTTCTTATCTCCCTTAATTATACAAGGGACTGATATAGCAATATTTCTAGGAAGAAGTGGAAGAGAACTAATCTTTGGCTAGTTTTGCTAAGGAATCTGGGTGTGGGAGGTGCATTGTCTCTTCAAAATTCTTGCTACCCTGTCTGATTTTGTGTCATTTTTGTTTTATATCCAAAATTTAAAGCAATCCATCACTGTCAGAATTCCATGCCCACAGGGTCTTCTGGCCAGCCTCTGCATTCTGTAACATAGAATAATACCTTGATTTTATCAGAAAATTGTTGTTGGCATAAATTTTCCATTATGTGGCTCCTTTTTACTTTATTCAGGCTATACTATATTTTCTTTGAACTGAGTTAATTTTACCTTGCAATGGTGTTCATCAAATATGGATATCTATACCTGGTCAAGTTTGCTTTCTTAAAAAAAAAAAAAAAAAAAAAAGCTTCAAGATTTCATATCCAAGAAGATGCAATTAGACTTCAATTGGGTAATTTTTAATTAGAACACACACATTTGTTACACTTCAGACATTACATATTTTATTTTAATCTAGGTCAGTAGAATTGGTCCCCTGAAAACTTTATACTACAGATTCATTTAGGCTCTGATATTTTTCAGATAGCAGATTTTTTAGATTGTTTTCCATTAATTAAGGTAAATTATATAGTATTTTATAATTTGATTCATTGTAGAAAGTGACCTATAAAATATATGAAGAGAAGATTGATTTAATTAGTACACAGGTTACCCATTCACTATATTAAATATGACTTGACCCCTACCAGTGTTGTATTAAAAAAAAACAATGACCTAATATTCTTGAGTTTATATCAGTAGAAACATGTTAAAACCACATAATTTTTTTAATATCCTTGAAAGAAAAATTTTCTCAAGTTTTATACTTCATAAACAAATCTAGGTTCAATAATTTTTGGAAATTTAGTTTTCAAAGTTAGAGTATTGAATATGTTTATGCTTTTAAATATAATAAATTATTGAAAGGCATTTGAATTTTATAGGTGCAAAGTTAATCAGTATCAGTTACTAATTAAAAAGAAATAATATGGAACAATAAAGAAAAGCCTTCTAAAAAAAGTTTTAACTCATTAAAATTTTGGAATTCAACTTTGACTTTTCCTCTTATGGAATATGTAATTTCAAGTTTTACTTTTTCGGTGCAATCTTAGCTCTTATTGTTTTGAAATTATTCTTCAAGTTAAACTGAGTGCTCATTCTTTAAACTTTTAGTACATTTAAGATAAGTTGCCTCCTTTTTATATAGCCTTATTGTTGGTCTGTTTCTTTTTTATTAATCTGAAACAAATAGAAGTGTTTGTTTGGAGAAATGATTATAAAACTTGAAATAGTTAGAAATTAGTGTTAAAAGTATTTAGCTGTATATTAGTTAAATGTTTTTTACTAAAGCCATGTCATTTTATGCTAAAGGAGCAAATAAGGCTCAGAACTGGAGGCCTATTTCAAAATGATTGAATTTCAAAAATTTTTAAGTAAAGTTAACTTTTGAAAAAAATACAACATATTGACACATACTTGGGAATAATCACATATAAAAATTAAATCAATAAAAAAATGTATTTTTGGTGTGGGCACTGGTAATTGTTAAACAAGAGAAAGTCAAAGCCAAAATTTCTGGTAAAACATGATCAACATAATGTTGAAATTTTGTTAAACAAAAACATTACTTTCACATTATACAAAAGTCTTTGAATTTCTTAAACTGACTACAACAACAAACTACTTGAAACCCAAACTGAAACTAAAATGCATTGCTTTTGAAATGGGCCTCCAGTTCTGGCCCTTAGTTGCATCATGTGTAGGCCCATAGTACTGAATGCCACAACTAAAGTTTATTCTAATTACTTGAGAGTGATTTTAGTTGTCAATTCCTGACATTAAGATTCTATTAAATGTTTTCTGGAAATGCTATAATTATATTTAGCTATTGTGAAGTGCAGAGATCATTATGAAATATAATAGTCACAAGTGATTTATTATTGTAATAAGGGGACTTCTTTATGTTGTCTGCAGTAAATTGCTTTAAGCACTTGATTAACCTTTTGCTGCTTGATGTGACTATATTGTTGTTTCCTTCCCTCCTCTACCATAACAGAAACTGGAAAGATGCTTTTGAAATAATAATAATAATTTGTGTGTGTTTCACTTTATTTTAGTCAAATGATATCATTAAATACATGTCCAGTTTTGTGACTTCCAAATTGGCATAATTATTTTGTGACTGTTTCAGTCTTTTTCAAGCACTATGTGGGAGGACGAGGGATGCTTTTGAGTACCGCTCCCCCCCTTTTTTTCTTTTAAAGATAGAAATGACAGTAACTGCAGATTCTGTAAATTGTCATAGGATAACTTGTAAGATTCAGTTGAAAGTTAAAACATAAAGTAAAAGGAATTTATATGCTAGGCCAGTGTTTCTCAACCTTTTTACCCTTGTGGAACCATTGAAATAATTTTCATGTCACATTGAACCCCCTGCACAAAAAAAATATTATATACCATTATTAATGTCTATCTCTCTTATATTTTTATCATACTTCACATGGTAAACATATGGACACCATGCATGTGTCCTGTACTCCAGTGAGTCACTTGGTGATACACAAATCCACTGTATACAGGGCCTGTGCACTAACCAGTGAAGGCGGTTTCACATTGATATAATATAGATATCGCTTAATACATTCCTTATGGTTATTATAATTTTAAAGTCTTCAAGCCTTTATTATAATAACCAAGGATTTTCCAACAGTATGCTGTATGTTTATAATAAAATTGTGAATATAAAATTAAAAAAAATTACTCAGAAATGCATTAGCCTATTTATCAGTTTCTTGCAGAACACCTAGTGACCTCATGCAGAATGAGAAATACTGTGTTAGACACTATATGGATTTTTAGTGTCAGAATTAACATTATTCAAAGCTGTTGATTTTTGGAAGTTAAATAGTGAATTGTTATTTAATGCTGGTCAGTTCAAATCTGATAGGAAAGACATTTTTAATCTGGATGATTGCTTTGTGCCATGTTAGGAAATTTGGCAAGAAAAGCTTCTTTTAATCTGGATGCTTGCTTTATATTTTGTTGGAAATCATGATGACATACTCCATGAAATGAAACTGATATTGAAGACCTAAAAATTAACAATGTTTTAATCAGATCATGGAACTAGATTATTTGCCAAAATAAAAGGGTCACCTGTATGGATTTTATAGAATTCATATCACTTGTATTTTTTTGTGATAAAAGATCAAATTTATTCTTACCATGATCCTCTTCTGATCATCAGTCTGCATTTCTTTCAGTCTTTAGTCCTTAGATTAAAGAGATAATCAGGATGCAGCTAAATCTTCAAACATGTCTTGTTTGTTTTAGATTTCTCAAATAGAAATGGTATGTGCAACACAACCTTTAAGTCTATTTTTGCAAAAGAGGAAGAGAATATTCAAATGTTGGCTAAACATGTTCATAAATATCAAATAGCCATAAGTGGGACTTGAACCAGCTTATTACATCTCAGTGCCTGATTGGATTCACAGCAATTACTGCAGGCCATGGAAAGTAAAATATTGGCTACATTTGTCTATTGAGATATAACTATTATCTTTTTTAATTTATTTTACTTGTTTTTAATATTATTGGTTCATCAATCTATTACAAATGTTTGCTTTGCTAGAAATTCAGATAAATTTTAAACTCTTAACCACGCACTTTGTGTTTGATGCAAAACTACCAGTCACAAAATAATTTTGCAATAACCATAATTCTTGTGCAAATACTTGCTGAATTAATGTTAATCATTTTAAAGTAATTTTTGTGATAGCTGTTTTTGTAGTTTTGAAAAAAAATGTTCTAGTCCTTCAAAAGGTGCCATGTTACAAAGAAAATTGTAAATTTTTATGCTGTGATCGTTTATTTTTTCTTTTTTATATATTGCTGAAAACAAGTTTCAAATTGCCACATTGACCAAAATGGTTTATATGAAAATTAACTTTAATGTTATACATTTTAAATAAGTTTTTCATTGCTCAACCTCTTTGAGAGATAAAACATTCTTCTATCTAGTGTTAAAAGCATGTATTTTTATGTGCAAACAAAACATTATAGCAGGTACCTTTTTCATGCAAAAGAGAGTGGCACTTCATGGTTTAAAAAGATGTCAGTTTATAAAAAAACAAAAGTATTAACCTAAAAGACTTGTTGGCGTTAACTGCATTGTCAGATCTTTGTGAAATTCTTTAACTCATGTTCTATGTTTGTAAATTTTGGTCTATATGGTTTTTATTACTTTGAACATGTATAGTGTTTCCTCACTTACAACCAATATGGCACCATTTGCAGTGTGACTTTGTAACATATTTCAAATTAGATCACTGCTTGCTCATTAGTTAGATTTACTTACCAAATTTCTTATATCATACCAACATAAATGTCTGTTCAAAAGTAAAATTGTTTCTTAGGGAAATTGAAATGCCAAAAAAAAAAAAAATTCCAAGAAACCAACTTTGAAAATTCCTTTGCTGTTTTTTCTAATGTCCTGTCTCCCTTTCCTCCTCATTTTTGCACAGGCGCCGAATAACCAAGTGAGTGTTTCCCCCAGTGCCTTTGACATCTACATTCACATTCTTACATACAGAAATGATGGAGAAAATGCACACACAGATAATTCCACAAGTAACCCCAAACATTGCAGACACCCACCCACACACATGCATATTTCAATACAAAGTTGTATCTGGTGTCTCTGAAGAGTTGCTACTTCGTCATATGAAACATCTGCATCTCGGCAAAGGCATCAGGATGCAGATATAATTGATGAATGAAAAAAGAAAAAAAAATGGGCAAGGCTTATTATCAGGCTTTATATGCCATTCTCTTTAATTTCACAGTTAGTCTATTGTTTTTATGAATGTCATTAACTGATTTTAATGATCAGCTGTAGCTACTGGTGACACCAATTTTTCAGGCCAGTCAGATATAAGCAACTAACTTTTTACTAACAATCTGTACTTTTTCTTTCTTGAAGGATCACATTCTTTGTTTGTTTCCTTAGCTGAATGACTTACATTTGGTTTTAAGGATTTTAAATTCTTTGCATGAAAAATAATTGTTTTTAACCAATTCTATTGCTTCTGCTGACATGTTCTTGTTTTTTTTAATTGATAGTATTGTACACTTTTCTTTGTGACTGTATTAGCAATGTTAGATTCCTTCCTTACAGAACATCAGGTGTGCTTAATGATAATATTAAAAGTTGAGATATAGTTTGAGCAGGCTTGTTCAAACTTGAATTAATTTATGAACATGTACTCGAACTGGCAGAAACAAATGACCATTATTAAAGATTTGCTGTTCGGTGGAGTAATGGATAGTGGCTAGGATTGAGGAATTGGAGAGCCAAGTTCAAATTCCAGTCAAATCCATTACATTCACTTACATGCTAATACCCTTGAGAACAGTATGAATCCTCTTCTTTTCTGCCCAGCTATGGGTAAAGAGCAAGACAGACTAGGTTGCCTTTGATGGCAACTGGTCTACCACAGAAAGAAATGGCAACCTACTACGGGAAAAAAAAATCTGCCTTGTCAGTCATGTATTGAAAGATACATGATCGCCTAAGTGTGTATCATGCATGGCACATAACTGACATAACTATGTCAACAAATATGGCTGAATTAGAAAATCATTGCCCTTTGATTTGAATGAAAAGGATACAATTTGTTATGGTTTCAAGTTATATCACCTACTTGATAAAAACATTTGGGGAAACTTTAACCTTTGTGCCTGAAGAAAAAAGTGTCGAAAGGACAGGTTACTCTTGACACCATTATTATTTTAACTACCTTCACTCCTCACCAATTTTAAAAACCAATGATTAAAATTATAAGACCTAAACATATAAGTGAATTTATACCTTTTGTTATTCTTGAGAATTTACAAAAAAAATATTAAATACTATTAGATTGTTTATTTACAAGAATAATTTTATATTTACAACATTCTAAAAACAAATACAATTAAAACTAATGCAATGCAATATTTATCATTTACCAATTTATAAAGAGATATGAAAATAATTTTTTATTCATAAATTTAAACATTTACAAAATTATTAAAATATGTGAACCAACTATAAGGAAATCATTATTTACCATTTTATAAAGTTCAAATCTTTTAGCAATTACCCAATATTTTGCCAACCACTCCAATAAATAATATAATCGTGTGAATAAACAATCTAATAAATAGTTTATTTTTGTTGTCAATTTTCGAATACCAAAAAATGTATAAATTCACTTTCATTGTATGTTTAGGTTTTATTACAATTCTAATCATTGCTTTTTAAAACAAACCTTACTGAGGAGTGAAGGTAGTTAAGATAATACTGGTGTCAAGGGAAAAACAATCCTTTTGACCTTTTTTTTTTTTTTTTTTTTTTTTTTTTTTTTTTTGCAGGCATGAAGGTCCAAGTTTGCCAACATTTGTTTCTATATTCACTATATTAACAGTTGATTTAAAAAAATGTTCTACCTTTTAATGAGATAGAGGAGTCCATGTTACATTTAGCTAAGCTTTGAATGTAACACTGATCTTTAATCTGGATTGGTTTAATTTGGAGAGTATTTGTACTGGTGCTTCTTTTAAGCATTGTCTGGCTTTTTTATCCCTACAGTATACACTTTTTCTAGGCTTACAAAATCTCAAGGACTTGTCTCTGATATATTTTATCATTTTAGTATACTTTATTATTGTTTTAACGGTTATAAGTTAATTTCTCTATAAATATATAAAAGAGAATGAAAGTAGTATACTCCCCTCCTCCAAAATCACTCTGTTTCAAAATGCTTAATAGCATTACACATTAGGGCATTGTTTTTCAGTCCAAGGTCATATTGTTTCGTTTAGATTTGAAACTCCTATCCTGGAAGTCAAATGCTTTCTGTTTTGGAATCACTGCTATTAGAGTTGTTTAGATTGTCAGTAGGAAAGGTAACGTTACCAAATGAAGTCATTAGCTCTCAAAACAAAAGCCAACAAAGAAATGTGATCTTGGTGTGATATTTTTTTTTTTTTTTTTTTTTTTTTTTCTGCATCTTTCAAGGGTCCTTATTCAAGAAAAATAGGCATTACCTGGCAATGACTACCTTGTTTCCTTATTCAGATTTTATCTTTAAATCAAAAACATTGAAATTTTTAAAATACAGTTCCTCATGTTGCAAGATATGTGAAAGCAGAATCATCAAAAGAATTAGTAACTTGAAGTTCAGACATCATATTTGACTCTGAAAAATACTAAGCAATCTCACAATAGACTTTTAAAATTTTGCAATGTGAATTTTAAGATGTATTTTTGTGTGGGGTCAGTATCATTGGGACATAATTTCTATTTGTTCAGGATAGCCAAGACCCTACTTATTTATTTTTTTTTAAGACACCCTCCCCCCTATAAGCAATAGAAACTTGGAAGACATTGCCTTGGTATTGCTCGGTCTGTGAATCTGAATCCTGCTCAAGTCCAACATCAGTAACCCTCACAAAATACAAACATTTATTAGAATAACATCAAATAGATGTTAACTTTGTACTGCTAATCAAGCTGACTTTTTTTTTTTTTTTTTTTTTTTTTTTTTTATACATTTGTCAAGTTTATTATGCTTTAAGTAAATTTTGACTAGATTTATTCTTTAAAATTATTTATATTTAAAATATATGAACGTTTTAATAAAAAAAAAAACTAGGATGTAAATCTGCCTTGCCACTTAGCTTGTTTTCTTAGAAATATTTTATCATATAAAATGCTGTTACGAATTGTCAGCCCTAATTTTTTTCTGAAAATCAAACCCAAGGCTGATTTTGATCACAGGTCAGTGTTTTGTATATTTATATTGTATCAGTTTCTTATATTCAATAATTTTACGAAGTTAAAACTATTTGGGGTCAGTATTTAAATTCTAAAGCAACAAATAAAATTGGTTTAATTGTTACCTCATTAATTTTCAATTCATATTTTGGTAGTAGTTTTATGTTCATAAATTGTTTTTAAGTAACTTACATACAACTATATAAATATCTCATCATTATAGAGATACTAATTGATAATATGTGAACTAGGATTATGAATTTTTCAGTAAAAGGCATGAACAGCTTTACTCTTGGATCAGCTGTTGGGCAATGATTTTTCAGTATTTATAGCACATAAACAATCTGGAGAGCAAGTGAGTAATATTATGTTAGCATTATTATTTACAAAGTCTGGTGCAAAACAACTGCAGTAGGGTAGCCAGCAAAGACCAAACTGCCTACACTAGTGAATTTTGCAAGATCAGCTTGCCAACTATTGCACCTCCACAGAGCCTACTATTAATTAAAATGATGTGAGAGAAAATACTTCAGGATCTACATAGGTAATAGTCTGAAAAAAATATGAATTTATCATCTTAAAAAATTAGTTACGTTTGGGTGATCTTAATTCTGGAATCATTTTCAAACAGTATGAAAGGATTTTACTTGAAGATAACTTGAAAAAGATTTTTATTTGTTTTCCTTTTTGTTTGTTTCTGAGAAGAAAGTCTAGCAAAAGCAGTACAGAGGAGTGTAACTACTTTTGGTGAAATTGTAGTTAAATGAATATCAATCTATAGGAACAAATTAGACCGAATGACATCATCTTGTAAATCCTTTGAAGATGTCCAATTGTCTTTTAGAGCTTTTTTTCTTTTTCTTTTTTTTTTTCTTTCTTTCTTGTTGTTGTTCTGCTTCAGTAAGTAAAGCTGAACTTTTTGGTTATGTGTCTTGGCTAACAATATATCGTTCATATATTAGGGTGGTAAATTACGTGTGGCATTTTTTCTTTCTGATATTTGTTTCTAACCCTTCTTAACAGCATGAAATAACCTAATTAATCCTGGCAATAGAGCATGTTTCTTTAATAAACTGCAAAAGTTTTTTTTTTATTTTTAATGTTTAGTTTCTATTTATTAAAAATATCTTCAGATTTTCAACCATGTTTGTAAATAAGTTTTATATTTGAGTTTCTTTTATCAATTAAATGTTTTGATGTTTTCCTGTAAAATTCTATGGGAAGAATGTGGAATGTTTGCTTTAAATGTTGGTGAATGGTTTGATTTTTCAATTCTTAAATAGAAAGTGTCTAATATTTGATTTGTAACTTTTTAGGGTTTTGCAGAGGGAAGCTTTAAACTTTTCTTTTCTAAATGAAACTAGGTTGCCATTTTTGTCAGTCTAAAAAGGTGATTTTTGTGTTAAGAATAAAATTGTCAAGCCTTTTAAATGCATCTTGTGTCTAAGAAAATAGTGGGAGAATAATTAAGTCTATAACTGCAAGATTGTCATTTAAAATGTCCTTGGTCAGAGTATTTTTAACAAGGTAGATGAAATTTTGAGTTTGTAGAGTTGCAATTTGGCATTCAGATGAGAAGGCTTTGTCTAAAAACTCTACAACTCATAAATTGTACTCTACTGAAATAAGGATAGTATCCTGAATAATTTTAAATACAAACATTTTCCAATTGTAGATAACTACTTTCAGTAAACATTATGAAAATGGGTCTATTGTAAAATGGGAAAGTTACACTAAACATCTACTCAGAATGGGCTAGATTTAAAGTCCAAACAGATGTTAATGGCTTCAGTATGGGCAGGGAGGGTTGCAACATCTAGTAAGGATCTTTTACCTCTTCCTCATATTACCAAACTTTTCTCACATATGGGTCTCTTGTTCCAGCCAGGGGACACTGATATAAGGGGGCAAAATGCATAGCTGAATAGCTTTTCTACTTTGTCTTATCTCTTTCATTGCCCATAGAAAGTAGAAACTTTCATATCCTCCATCATGTGTACATGAATATCTAAGACACTGCTCCTTCCCTCTCCTCTCCCCCCTCACTGCTCCTTACCCCACCTCTCCCCTCTCCTCTCACTCTCTTCCCCCTCCCTCACCTCTGATCCTTCTTGCTTGCATTTCCATTGTATTTCAATCTCTTTAGTACTTTTCTGCTTAGTGGAAGGTCATGCCTGCAAATAATCACAAGCTATTGTTGTACTCAATATTTTTTTGATATGCTTTATTTGTGAATTCTATTATCTTGTGTAATAACATGAGCAGGTATGAATTTCCACTTTTGTAGAAGATAAATAATATTACTTGAAAAAAGTAAACAAATTGGATTTTACAAAATGGAATTTAGTCTGGTACAGCCACAAGAATGGGACATTCTGTTATGACAAAACTTGCTACAACAACAAATGATTTAATGAGATATACTCGTTCATCATTATCATCATTCTGTATCCTGATGCTACTTTAACAATCTGAGGGTTTTCAAAACCATTAATGGGTGTTTTATTTATTTATTTTTAATAGATTGTTCAATCCCTTTACATCTTAATCTCTTTGCCAATAATACTTATTATTCATGCATGTATTTCTAATTCTTGAAAAATCCTCTGCTTCCGAGAAACTCTCAAAAGTTACAAAAACCTGATAAATTTCCTTTATGCAGATTTATAGGATGAATGATAATTTTGAATATTTCCTTCATGTTATCAAGAATTTTGAGTTTTATATCTACACAAATTTTGGATGATAAAGGGACGTAACTCATAACCTGTGCCCGGTAGATTCTTTAAGTATGTAATAATTTGGTAGTACACATGATTGTAGATAAAATATCATTTTTGCTGTAATGTAAACTTGTTGGGCTGGACGGACTACATTTTATTTTTAGGCTCCACAAGTTTCATGCCCACAAATGTTCCCTCAATAGAAAAAGTACACAGACCATATACTAACCAATAATTGCTACCATAAATTGATATGATTTCTGTCTCTACTCCCACGTATTTTTAAGTTATAAATTTCAATCTGTTTATCTGCACTGGTTTTTTCCCTCATTTTTTTTCTCTTTCTTTTTTTTTTTTATTACCTGACTATATTACTTTTCATCATTTGATCATAGAAAAAAATCCTTCCCATATTGAATCTTTACTTAGTGATAAAATATTTACTTGTGCCACAAAGCTAATAGATTCAAAATGATTTTATTTTGAACAAAAGAATTTATTGCTGCAGATTCCTTGTGGAGAATAGAGCTGCATCCACATTAATGCTGTGTAAACAAGAAGGCTTTTTATTTATTTATTTTCTATGCAGTGGAATTTCCATCTCCAACTCCCTGACTTTGAATTCAGTGTTGTCCTTTGAAACTAGTTGCAAGCCAAAAATAAAGAAGTCAGTGTTCAGTCTGCCCTACTATTTTACCTAGAGTTGGAAGGATAGCAAAAGGAATAAAATCCTGTCTTTCTCAAGAGCATTAGTGTGAAGTGAACATCCACTGTCTCACTCAGAATTTGAACTCTGCTCACCAACTCCATTTTCCATATTAACAAATTGTACCTCTATTGAACAGTAGTAGTTGTAGTAAAGTCACAAAGCTGTAGTTTGATCTGTGTACAGTTGACTTCTCAAAATCTGACAAAACATTTTTTTTTCTTAAGGACACTTTTGTCAAGCTGGGCTTCTTGATATTTTCTTGTATAAATAACTCCTTTTTTTTTTTTTATTACTTTTTCTAAGATTACTTAATTTTTAATGCTAAATTGTTTAAATTATGAGGATTTTCTTCTATAACTGGCCATATTTTAGTTGAAGCAGATGGTCAAATATCTAAATCAACTATTGGCATTTTAGTCAAATGCTTTTGTTTTCCATTGAAATCAGTGCATTCACAAATGTCTCTGAACTTTTTATTAAGAGAATGTCAGGCTTATATATAGTGTGTTCCTTATCTGACTGACCTTGAGTGGGGCTTATGGCCACATTATATTGTTACTCTGGTTCCTGTACAATCAAGATACAAAGATAAGCAACAGTGAACCTTGTCAATACCTAGTTAATGACTGCTTGGTAATACCAATTGCTATAAGCTTGGATGTGTGGGTTGTGTAATAGGTAATATCTTGGAATTGTTAATCAGAGAGCGGAGTTCCATTTCTCATTGTGTTCATTATATTCATTTACACACAAAAACCCTAAGGAAAGGTATGAACCTCCTTCTCTAGCTATGAATAATACTTTATTACTAAATCATTATCCCCCCCCCACACACACCAAAAAATGTCTTGCAATCAGAAAATATTTTCTGGCTTTATATTACCTGCAAAGGGTTAATAAACTGTAGAAAATCAATGACTTTAAGTGGTTTTTGTCCTGTTTTGGTTTTATTAAAATTCTTGAGAAGCACAGGATTTGGGGGTTGAGTTGATTCCAATAAGAATCTTTGATTATTTATAATTAATATTAATTAGTTCTGAAGAATGAATATGAATGAAATATGCAGTTTATATGTTGATTGGTGTGATTATCAGTCATTTCCACCCATAACTTCTTGGGGAAAATAATTAGAAATGTTCTTTTTAGTAAAAGATCCTTTTCACTTTTGGTCCAAGAAATTAATAATCCAATTTTTAATTAGAATAAAATGGTGGGGCATTAAACTATAATTAGAATTGCATTTTATTTCTCATTAATCCTAAACTAATGTCATTTTATGTTTTTTTTTTTTTTTTTTTTTTTTTTTTTTTTTTATTTTTTTTTTCTCTCTCCCTTTGTTCTTCAGACAATCCAAAGCAGCAGCAGTGGCAGCAGCAGCAGCAGCAGCGGCGGCAGCTGCAGCAGCAGCAGCAGCAGCCAATCAACATCCTCAGGTATCTGTTGTTGCATTGCAACAAGCTGTAGCTGCCCAGCAGCAACAGGTCTCTGTACAGCAACCGGCAACCCAGCAGCCAACCCCAGTACAGCAAGCACCTACACAAATCCAGTCATCCCAAGTGGTTGTGGGTACAGCCCCTGCTCAGGCTATCTCTTCTCCACAGACTGGAGCCGAAGATTATTCTTCAGAACTACAGATCGTTGATGAGAACGGTCAGCCTGTAGACTGGCAGGACCCAAATGAACCACGATACTGTGTGTGCAATAATGTCTCCTATGGAGATATGGTTGGCTGTGATAATGATGATGTAAGTCTCTTTTTTTTACTAATACAATTTCTCAATGTTTCAAGATCCATTGTCATTTCCAGTAGACTCAATAATTTTTGTTTTCTCTCTATATTGTTTCTATTCCATATTGTGGAAATTGTTTAGCTGAAATATTTGTGGAGAAAAATGGCAGTTAGGGTGTATTTTACATTGCTGTTACAGAGCCCAATACCCTTATAACAAAGTTACTGGTGAGAGAATCTATACCTACTGGTGGTTGGAATGGGAATTGAGAAGCATTTAATTACAATAAAATAGTAACAGTAATTGTTTCAATTTTGAACCATTTTTATACTAAAGGCCTACTCATGGTGCAGCTTGGGGCCAAAAATGGAGACCTATTTCAAAAATTTTGAGAGAAGAGTTAACTCTTTTTTTAAAATACTTTTAATGATATTTTGACCCATACTTGGGGATAATCACATGTTTTAAATAAATGAAAATATGTATTTTTGGTGTGGGCACTGGCAAATGTTAAACAAAACAAAGAGAGAGCCAAAATTTCTGGTAAAATTTATTCTTCACATAATGTTAAAATTTTGTTAAACAATTACTTTTCATGTACATTATACAAAAGCCTTTGAATTTTTTAAGCAATGGACTACCATAAGCCCAAACAAACTAAAATATGTTCACTTTTGAAATAGGCCTCCAGTTCTGTCCCTTAGTTTTATCATTTGTAGGTATGTAGTATAAAATGCTAGGATTTGAACTATTAAGAGTTTTAACTAGTATGGTTGAAACAATGGCAGTTGAGATAAACCAGTAGGTCCTAGCCAAAATTCAAAGTTATTGTTTTAATAGTATCCAATTTTCAGCTTTGTTTATTGGGGTCAAAAATTCAGCTGACTCAATCAACTTATAGTCAAATCATGTTGAAATACTAGTTTCTGTACAATTTCCAATGTTAAGCAGTCACTCTTAGTTAGTAAGTACTTAGATGGGTGACCACTTGGGAATATCAGTTGCTGTAAGGTTGGATGTACATGTGGTGTAATGTTTAATACCTCGGAACTGTTAATCAGAAAGCCAAGTTCCAATTCCTGTTGGGTTCGTTATATTCACTTACACACAAATGCTCTTGGGGAAAAGTATGAATCCACCCCTTCCCTCAGACTTATATCAGTAAACAGTTATCTCAAAAACAATTTTCTGGCTTTAAATAACCTGCAAAGTGGTTAAGCAATAGTAAATGAATCAATCAATGTCTAGTGGGTTCAAAAATTCAGCTGACTCAATCAATGAGAAACAGTAGAATGAAGTCATCAAAATGCTTCCTTGTTACTATGCATGTAATTGCAACCTAACATTGAAAAGGACGTATTCCTTATATATAGCAGTAGTAGTCTGGGCAGTGCTGTGCTGGAGTGACATGCAGTCAACACTGATAGATAAGTCTGAAGTAGTTAGAGAGATGGCAGGGGGTGCAATCAGATGATGAAATGTAGCAAATGAGTTGACATCATTACTCCTCTTTACCACCTGCTCTACTATCTCTTTCAAAATGCTGCACAAGAATAATTTTGTCAAAGAGTGAAAGTTCTGGAGGTCAGCTTTATCTACCAGCCTGAGACTGAAATTGCTTGTTTGAATTGTTGTACCAACTATCATTCACCAGTCCAGGACATTGTTGTTATGACATGTTGTGAATAAGACTGACACATATTAACTCACAAACTGGTGGTAGTAGTAGTAGTAGTAGTAGTAGTTAGACAGCACTGAGGAATTGAGATTGGTGAATCTGATAAATGTAACCATCAATGAATAAATTCTATTTTACTTCTAGAAACAAGTCTATTCAGAAAATCATTAGTTTTTTCTTTTCTTTTTTTTTTTTAAACTTTAATTTTTTTTAACTAGTACACTTTGCTTCCAAAGATGTTTCAACCTGCTACACGTAAGATTTCTTCAAATCAAAAACTTAAACACAATAATGTGGATTGGGAAAAGTGACTGGTGGAGTGAGCCCCTACAGGACATGAGCTGGAGTGTGGGGTAATCCCTAATCAAAAGTTTAGAGTGCTTATAACAGTGGTTCCAAAACTTTTATTAATCACAGCACACTAAGTTTGTGCAGCCAACTATAAAACTAGGGCCTTGTTATAATGCAGAATTAACTGTCTTTATATAATTGGTACCCAGCGTCCTACCCAATAACATTAAGGGGAACTAAACATATTCAATTGTCAGTAACAGTTTATATGTTTAATATATTGAAATATAATCTTGCTATTTCACACTGTACCTAATTTCATCTTGGGGCACACATTTTGGGAAACATTGACTTATTAGAACTCTACTCCAAGTTTTCAATGATGTTTACTAGCACTTTGTCTATTTCGTTGTTTTCCATGTTTTGAATACATATGTTGTAGGAAAGAATGTTCTTTTTAATACACTTAGAATCACACTTTATATTTTTCTTTCTGCAGTGTCCAATGGAATGGTTCCATTATGGTTGTGTGGGATTAACCCAAGCTCCAAAAGGTAAATGGTACTGCCACCAGTGTACAATATCCATGAAACGTAGAAGTCGAAGGTGACTGGACTTGAGGTCATTGCTTGGAAAGTCAAGTTTTCAACTCTTTGATCCACAAAATGATCACTGCCTGTTCCCCATGAGAACATGGGGACCTTTTGGAGGAGGCGGAGATGGAAGAGATGATACTGTCAAGTTCACCAATGGTTGGAGCTTTCGAGGATTTCGATTTGATTAATCACAGGTGGTTAAAGATGAGAGAGAATCCAGATGGTAAGTGATGCCAACAAACATGTTACGCAACTACTACATATAATGTGAAAATAAGGAAAGAAAATAAACTGGCCATACTGCTTTCATAGCTCTGCCCTTCCCTCTTATCTGGCAATGGCTATAGCATCAAATGCCCTGCCCTACTCTCTGGTGGTGGAAACTTACCCAGCTTTGTGACAACTCTTTAAGTGCTACCTAACTTGATGTGGGTTGTTGGGGACATACCCACTTATTTACAAAAACCAAATTTGGTTGATATTTAAAAAAAAAAAAATAAATAAATAAAATAAAAGAAGTCAGAAGTCACTCAAGCTCTTCCTTGACAGCCTCTTTGGATATGCAAACACCTAACCTCCTAAAGAAAATAAGAACAAATTATATGAAAACTCTGCCAGCACAACCAACAAAGAGACTCAAATGATCCCATTCTTCTAATATGAAAGAATACCATGACTTTATATTTAAAAAAGAAAAGACAGACAAAAAAAAATTCACAAATCTTTTGTTTCTGTAGCCGTCCACTCAGGGGGTTGGAGGAAGATGTAGATTATAGCATCTTCATCAGCAAGCAGCTCCCACAAAAATGAACCTCCAATGGCCAGGCTAATTTTTTTTTTTTTTTTTTAAGTGGGGGTGTTAACTGCTTGTTACATTCACTACCCCCACCCACCTCAATTTTCCAATCACTTCATCAAGCAAAATCCTGCACTCAAAAATTTCTATCATTTTTCATTCATAAAACACTTCAAATGAATTTGGATTTTTTTTTCTTTTTCCCCACAACTAAAATACCTGGATTTCATAAATAGTTGCAACATACACAAAATGGAAGTAGTAAATTTAAATTGCTCACATTGTGCAAAGCTGTGAATGTTATCCCAGTGTTTGTTTTTGAGGTGTGCATTGATTTTATTTTTTATTTTTTTTTTTTTTTTTTTATTTTTATGACAGCAGTAAAAATTAAAATTGTTTTCCATTTGATAAAAACTGTAATATCAGTTTGTGTGCACTTCTTACACACACACACACACACACACACACACACACACACATCCTTTTGCTTTACAACAAACTGAGTGCAGCTCCATCAACCACATACATTTCAGTCATGCACCACTGCACCCAGTTAACATGCAACAACAAAATATTTCCCACCTACATACACATGAAAGTTTTGGTGAAACTTCTCTTCTATGACTTCAATATTGTATTGTTTGGAGAAAAATGGCATTTATCATGGCATGTGATCTCAGATAGGTATGTGTGTGATTGTATACCTGAAAATCAGTTCTTCATTTTTTTTCTTTTTTTTTTCCTTTAATTTATAATCTATTTGCAATTAAGCTATAAAAATGACAAAGAGGAAGTTGTTTTTGTAGATATTTCTATCAATTTATTAAACTCATTTGAGAGCTGCTTTTGAGAATCTGGCAGCAGATTTTGGTAATAATTTCATTCTTAAAACTCTTCTGAAATATCAGTTCTCTGCAGAGTGAAAATAGTTTCTTTAAAAAATATTTCTACTGGCTACATTGTACTTAATAAAAATAAAACAATATTGATGAATTTCTTCAGGTCACAAAACTCATAGAAAAGCAAAACGGATTCATGATAGTCACAATGTAGACTATTTGGACTTTCTCGCAGTAAAACGTGCAAGTAAATAATGTGACCATTTATAAGTAGCAAACTTTTACTTTATAAAGGTTTGTTTTATTTCATACTCATTTACAGTTGTGATTTTTTTTTTCTTTTTTTTTTTTTTTTTGTTTTAGTTTTTGTTTTATAGCCTTGAAAAGTATAACTGTTTTGAAAGGATTTCCAAATTGTGGGCAATAAAAAAAACAAAAAAAAAAAATGTATAATGGCTATTTGTTGACCTGCCATCTACTCTTCAATAATTAATCAATGTTTTGTCAATTGTTTTAATATTCTGAACTAATTTTGCTGTTGAGAAAATAGTCTATGCATTTAGTATGTAATATTTTAGCTTATCACTAGCTTCTTACCCTAGACCTATCCAAATTTACCTTTTTATCCTTAGAACATGAATTTCATGGTTTATCTTATATAAAGACACTGACCAAAGCTTCGAAGAAGGCATATCTAAGCTCTGGACAAGTCTTTTACATTTCCTATGTAATTGAATATTTCCTCTTTGCTAAGTGATTAGATTTTACAGAAAATGTACTGATATCTTAAATTAATTTTTTTGATCAGCACTCACTTCCTCCTTTTAGATGAAAATTGTATAATTTCTAGTAATTTAAAATAACCTGTGTCTTATTTTTTAATTTTGTTGTTAGTACATAAGTATATTTCTTGGGAATCCAATATTGATTTTCATTCAATGATATTTGATTTTTTTGTACTTTGTAATCTCTAGTCATATATGATTAGAAGATAGAGCATTTAAAATGGGGATTAAAAAAAAAATATGAAAGCATCAGTTGCACCTTAACTCTCTACCTATCTCAGTTTGTTCATTTCTCTCTTGTTGCACATATATAAAAATACTTGATTGATTACTTAGTGTCATTAAACAGGGTGCTGGTTAGTTTAAACCTGAAAAAAGAAGATAGAAAGAACCTTGGTTTTTGAGGCCTGAAATCAAAGTAAAACAACAATTAAAGAAACTGACCTTTTAGCTGCAGGCATTAGTATTTGATTTGGAGAGAAGTTAATATTGTTTTCTTTTAAGTAAGTATTTTTTTTCCAGAATATTTAAAATAGAATGTTGTGATAACTTATTTGAATTTTGTCGCTTTAAAAAAAAAAGTAAAACTTGTTGAAAATGTTTTGTTCTTACAGATAGCATAGTGCAATTATTTTGTTAGCCTCAAAACTCAGTATATTTGATTTTAGTTTTGGATTGTCTTCTTACACAAGTTGAACTGATTTGAGAATGACTGAAGAATTTGTGTGAATAGCAAATTCAAAGTTTAGATTTTTTTTTTTTTTTAAATTTGAGGGCTATTTATATTTTTACAGGATGTTAGAATAATTTTTCTATAACATTTTGTGAGCAAGATTTATATGCATACAAATCTATGGTGTGTGCTTGCATGTGTGTGATGCTTCTTAGTGTAAAACAAGCATGTGTAAGAAGAAAAATGAGTTAAGAGATAAAATATCTATCACCAGTTGTGTTGGTTCTATGAAACAGTTCATGAATAAAGAGAGTTTACTGACTTCAATTAACAGCATTAATCACCTCTTCTTTCCCTGCTCATGTTTACCTTTTAACTTCCTTACAAACCAAGGAAAACATCTGTGACTTGTAAATGTAATTATGTCTACTATAAAAATCATCTTTTTGACTGGGTTTCACATGAGTTCCATAAGTCTCCATATTATTTTTTCTCTTGGTGGATTCTTTTTTCTTTTCTTTTTTTCTTTTAATCCAGGATATTTAACACTTTAAATTTTCTTCACTGGTAATGAAAGCAATACTATTGCAACTGCTATTGCTGCTATCAACATCATCTCAATTTTTGTTCTTTATAATAAATAATGAATATTTAAACTACTGCTGATTACACCTAAGAGTTCCCTCTTGAACTGTGAGTAACTCCCACCTCACAACCTTCTCTCTATACCCCAAGAAGATTATAGTTGAAAAACATATCCAGTGATTATCAATTGATGTCAGCTCAATTTGGAGACATGTCTGTACCACAACAGTGAGAGAGGGTGGGATAGATTTCCCTGGTGATCTGATTGTTGTTTAATTTGTTAATCAAAACACTATGGACATACCTTGATGGTACTGGCCCCAATCTGCACATTTTCATTGCCTCAGACATCAAAATTGGTCACCTTTCAAAAACTACTTTCAAATTTTTTTTCTCCTAATACTACTATAAAAAAAAATACAAACTTAAACACCACTATTTGCTGCATTTTTTTTTTTTTTTTCATATAGTTGAGGGTTGATATCTGGTATGGATGTGTTGATGAAAATTAAACAATCCAGTAAGAAGTATTATGTACATTATTTACATTATTCAGACTATTGTTCTCATTTTTGTCACCATATTTATTACAACATTTCGGCTTTCTTCAGGTGGTTGGAATGTCGAACTGAACCCTTTATTTTGCTCACTGGAGTAGACTGTCCTAGTTCCACGTGCCATGTTTAATGGATGTCAATTATCAGTTATCTCCTGTTAATTTCCTTCTGAATGTTCTCCACTGCCTTAGCCAGGTATTGAACTGACACTCTTGGGTCCTGTCACAGTGGATAAAGGCGTTAGTTAGATCCAGTGACAGGACCCAAAGAGTGTGAGTTCAATACCTGGCTAAGGCAGTGGAGAACTTTCAGAGGAAAATTAACAGGAGATAACTGATTAACTGACACCATTAAAAATGGCACGTGGAAGTAGAACAGTCTACCCCAGTGAGTGAAATAAAGGGCTCAGTTCGACATTCCAACCACCTGAAGATGGCCAGAGCATACAATGGCTGAAACGTTGTAATAATATGGTGACAACTATAAGGACAATAGTCCAAATAATGTAAATAATAATCCAGTAAGAAGTTAATTTATTTTTTTATTTTTTTTATGCATTTTTTCCTCCTGTTTGGAAGCTGAAAGATATATTGCTTACCCCTTATGGGCAAAGACAGTAGTAGGGTGGAGAAGCATCATGGAACCCATATCTTAGTCAAAACTGGCATCAACGTTCTCTTCTAACCATTGTATTATGTCAACAAATTATTTAGGCTTCTGGAAAATTTTATTTTTAATGAGATCATAATTTAATATTTATGAGTATTTAATTTCTTTTTCTCTAGCTATGACATGAAGCAGGAGATTATTGAAATAATTGTGTTGTCATAAACATCTGTTTCTCATTTTTAAACAGTAAACTGATCCATCTGAAATTGCACTGAAATTTACGTGCTATTTTGAAACTGAAGAGCATTTGATATGTAAATGCAATTCTTTAAAAAAAAAAATCAGCTTTTTTGTACAGGTATGTGTATATATATATATATATATATATATATATATATATATATCCATTTGGAATTTAAAATCTTATTGCAAAACAAAAAAATCTTTGCTGGGTGAACAATGTTTCAATTTATACAGAATTCTAATTTTTCTCCTGTAATTCTCAGATTTGAAGAGTTTGTCAAAGGCAGAGAGCTGTAGTAAAATCACAGAAATTTAAGTGACTTTCTTTTTTTTTTTTTTTTTTTAGCTTGATTCAGATGAGGTATCTTGCTCCTGATAAGTTTTATTATCAATAAGAGGAGGATCTTTAACCGATTTTGTTCCAAATACAGCCCAATTGAATGACTGCTATTTACACACATGAAATGCTGATTTTTCAAATAACAGAAATAATATTTCTCCATTTCACATTTTCTTTTTAGCTTCATTATAAACTAGAATATGGACAGTGTTTCTGATGCCATATTCACAAAGGATTGTATACTTTGTGAATCAAAATCTGATAATAGTTGGATTTTGGGGAAAAAAATAATGCTAAAAACGAAAAAAAATAGTTTCTCTTAAATATTTCACAAATTAGTGGTATGAAATAATTGCATTTCTCTATTCTTTGTGTGTGTGTTTGTATGTATATATATATATATATATATATACTGAAGTACAAGATTTAGGTGGGGGATCAAGTGCTTGTGCTAAATTTTCTTTTTCAGCTGAGACCTTGTGACACTGCAGTTTATTGCCTGATGAAATACGGTAAGAATTCTAAGTTCTATAAGCAGTAGAGATAAGAATAAAAGAAATCTATAATTGTTTGACTGTCAAGATTAAATAGCTTTAAAATCAATGTGACTCCTGTAAAACTGATTTGCGGTCTTGTGCCACACTAGGAATAATGTTAAGTGCAACTGCTTATTTCATTTTCAGAGTACATGAGAGAAAAATTTACTCTGCCAGAATTACCTAACTTTCTTGGGTAGTGGCTGCTATATCCACTGTTGACTTTGAAATGTTAAGCAATATTTTAGATATTCCAATTATTGGAATGCTTGCTGACCTCACAAACCATTGGTTAGATTGTGACTTAACCCTTTGACCCTCAAAATGAGATTGAAAGAAAGTTGATAGAAACTGTGAAATACATACAAGGCCAAATATGTTCTTCAAAGACAAGCTTTCCTTTCTATTAGTGAAAAACAACTATCATGTGGCAGTCTTGCTTATTTATAAATTCTTGGTTAATTTAAAGAATTTATAGAAAATCTGTTCCCCGGATACTTTTATCAGCCCAAGAAGATATTTACTATAGAAAAATATATCAAGAACTGAATAGTAAAGAAAACTAGACATTTTATTATTTAATTTTTTTTTTTTTTTTTAATGAAGCACATTTGTCATTGCTAATTTATTATTTTGATTCCTGTCTTTCATGCCAACACTAAATTCATAATTTCTTTAACTATTTAAAGTGACTTGCAGAATGTGAATATCCAAGGTGCTTAT
The DNA here is from genome assembly GCA_903632075.3 of Acanthosepion pharaonis. NCBI lineage: Eukaryota > Metazoa > Mollusca > Cephalopoda > Sepiida > Sepiidae > Acanthosepion > Acanthosepion pharaonis. The sequence continues at coordinate 2,940,025 of CAHIKZ030001524.1, read as the reverse complement.
CTGTATTTAAAAAAGAAAATAAATA
>CAHIKZ030001524.1:2887500-2932500 GCA_903632075.3 Acanthosepion pharaonis | reverse complement strand
ACCTATGTATAGAACAAATGAATATATTGATCCATTTTCAGATGATCTTGAAGATGACAAGGAAGAAACAATTCAATAGTGACGTGCTGAATAATAAATTTATCTAAAGATTTCCAGCTCTTTTATGATGGCTACAGCAGGGAAAGTTAAAAAGAAATAAGACAATTCAACAGAATGGAAGTCAATTGCATGCTTCAGACTAATTTTTTTCTTCTTTCTTTCTTTCTTTCTTTCTTGTATTTTCCACAAAGTTCTGAAGAAGGCCAAAGAGTATATGGCTGAAACATTGTAGGTGATCTTGGTCAGACAAAAAAAAACAAAAAAACTCAAACTTAAAAATTATAAAGAGGGTGAAATCAAAGCTAACCATATACCTCACAGTGGGTTCACACGAGATCCAAACAGATGTTTGTGGCTTTTGAGTGCTCTGACTGATTTTTCAGCTCAATTATATAAATGTATTAATGTTATTTGTACTTACAGATTTCTAATTTAAAAATAGAGGTTGAGGTCTAGATCATGATTTTCTGATAGATACAAGGCAAGTTATGTTAAAAACTAATATTTGGTGCCTAAAGTGGGTAATGTTCAATTTAACATTTGAAAGGAATCGAATATGGTTTAAATATTTTCCTGAGAACAACTTTTGTCTCTGGCATTTTTTGTTCAAAGTTGGGGATATCAGAGGCAAAAAAAAAAAAAAAATAATAGGAAAAATTGTATAAATCTGACTGAATTTTGTTTTGTAAGATCCCAAAATCTTCACTTTTGGAAAAGAGTGCCATGTTAAATTTGCCACTTACAACATTCATTTCAACAAGATTCCAATGACTTTTCTAGCAAAAAGAAATGGATAAATGTTACTTTGGATTAACTTCAAATGATCATAACTTGCCAAATACTTGGCATTAGTCTCAGGATTTAACGCTGTCCTATCTACTTTCAAACATAACACGTATCCCTTGGGAAACATTCAGAAAATGTTAAACATCCATTAGTGAGACCACTGTGTCCCTTGAGTAAAAAAAAAAAAATGTTTAATATAATTCAAACAATACTGCAGATTTGGTTTCCAAAAACTTTGTGGAAATATACAGCAAAATAGTGAAGTAATACTCCTAGGCTACATAACAAGGAAGGAGGTCTTGGAAAACCTAATGCTCACAAGGCATATTGAGGGCAAGAGAGATAGGGAAGGTAGCAAGCCACTTACCTGACAAGCTTGTGTGAATGGATGGCAGAACAAGATGTGGAGGCTTTATTAAAGAGAAAATAGATTAACCAAAAGTGCTCAGATCCATAGAACATTTGACACTTTGTATACAGTCTATGTCCAGAAAAGAAAATATTTGTATGAATGCAAGACAAATTTAATAAAAAGCTTGTCAGTTTTCTTCAATAAAACTTGTATAAAAGAGGGATTATTGCTCAAATACACATACATACATACATACATACATATATATATATTAGAATAATAACAAAAAACATTGTTTCACCAAAAGAACCTCAACCAGTGTATTACTGGAGGATAATGCTTTTAAGGCAAGCAAACTTAGTGAATAAAGTGCTTAATACTTTCAAATAGACCATTAATAGTAAATAAGTGGATAAAAAGTTATCTGATGATGAGTTTCACAGATATAAATCCACTCTTCAGGAGTATTTTTTTATACAAATTCCTTTCTATAAAGGTAAATTTATCTAATAGATGTAATTGAACAATTTCAGATTAGATTATGTCATTCAATTTCATTAAAGAACAAATTTAAAATAAGTTTACATAAAAAAAAAAAAATTAACATTGTTTTTATACATTGTTAAGCAATATATGATATTTGTTAATAAATTCAACCAATTTATCTAATGCCTGGCAAGTGGGTTAATTTCTGCAGCACTCAGAGTCAGGTGATAAGTCATACTTATTCAATTGTGAGTGCTATCACTTATGTGATACATGTATATTTAAATTTGAAGTACAGCCTTCCCAAAAAGGGCAGAATGAAGCTAATAAACATTTTTCTCTATAACTGAGAATAATAAGATGGTTGAAAGTACTAAAAAAACATGAACTTTGGACAATTTCTCTACAAATTTGATCTGGATGTACAACTTTTTCAAAAACTGAAAAAATATAATGAAAAACAAATAGACATTGTCAGTTAAATTTAATTAAACTTGTTGATTAAATTCTTACTGCCTGCATCTCTTGTCACAACAAACCAACACAAAGCCTGACAAGTGATAAAAGAAAATAAAACCCAAAAGAAAAACTAAAAAGGGAAAAGGAAACACAAACTTAGAAGAAGAAAAAAACCCAAAAGTCAGATACCTGTGTAAACATTAAAAGACAGTGCTCAATGTCTAAATGACCAAGACAGAGCAGTTATGCTACCTAGTGACACAATGCAACACAAAGTTCAGACTGCTACACGAGCTTCATGCTACCATGATTGCCAGGTGACCAAAATGCAAATGAACACAGGACAAATAAAACATTTATATAAACAGAACAGCAGCTGGGGAACTCCTTGTAAACAGCAGTTACCTGTACAGTTGAAAAAAATCAAATATCCATGGGTGAACCTATTTACAAATCTTTGATAGAGGTAAAAAGAATCCCAGATAGCCTTGAAAAGTTGTGGGCACAAAGACGAATTTATGTTTAATAAGCCATGGCAAAAAGAAACTAAAACAAATCAAGGTAGAAATATGTTTCAGCCTGCCCTATATTAAAACTATTAAAACAAAGGAAAAATATTCTTAAAATTAATTAGAAATCACTTTGCTGCTTCAGAAAAAATGAGTAAAATCTTTAATAAGAATAATGTAAAAGTTAGTGATTGTTATGGGGGTGGGGAAGAAGAAAGAATCAATAGCCTTAATAGAAAGCTGCCCACTGATATTAATGCTAAAGAAGGCAGACCTAGGTGTAATTGTAGAATAAAAATCATCAGTCCCATGGAAGGTAATTGTTTGGTTAAAAATATAGTATCTGGCTAAAACAAATAATAGGAGTGGTCCTAACAAGGAGAGGTTCTGTATAAGAGCGACTGCAAATGAGTGGAAAAACATAATTATAAGCTAAGTTTTAATCACAGAAAATAGGAAATTGCTGCAGAACAGTCTGATTATTGGAAAATTAATAGAGAAGTAGGTAGGAAGATCTAAAATAACTTGGAAAATTCTTTAAAAAAAAGTAAAACGTAAAAATAGTTGGGATATGTGTAGATTATGCCAAGAAGAGAAGTTAACAATATCAAAGCTGAACAGTGACAGTTGGATAATTGTCCTAGCCATAGTATTAAACACCTGCTCTGCCATCTAGTGGTTATCTACTCCCTTATTTGGTTAGATTAGAGTCTCCCAGACTAAACAGGTCCAGAGTTTTCTTTGTTTACTTACTCCCCACTCCCCACCATTTTGTATTAGTATAAATCTATTCATCCTGTGTTCATTTGCATTCTGGTCACCTGATGATCACAGAAGTGTGGAACTCCAGTAGGGGTTGAACATTGTCTCTTTTTGAGTTATATATATATACATACAAATGCATGTTTCATTAAATGATATAGACAAGTTTTGTCTATTTATTTTAAGTAAATTCCTTTCATATTGTCTGATAAGCTTAATAACATTATCATTGAAAGATGAAAGGAAATCACCATATTGATACATGTTTAAATCCAATCTAAGCTTTCGGCTTACATAAACCATTATCAAAGATGACAATTACATTTCAATATATCAAACAACACACGGACGAAACAATAATGATAGTCTGTTTTTGTTGCATGAAAAATTTCAAAGCAACGACTAACTCATGATATGAGACGCAGAAGCAAAAATTGCGTCGTAGCTCGTGACGTCACACATGACCACATGAGAGTGAAAATGAGAGGTATTAAGTATGGGAAGCCATTGGCTTCTGTTATCAATTATAGGCATTTAAGAATATTTGTGGGGATTACATAGTTTATTTTGTTCAGGTTAGGTTTCAACTGTTTTATATATATAGCTTCAAGAATTTTTAGTTTTTGTTCATTGTTTTCAACAAGGATTTTCTGAAATTGTGTACATGGCCAGGCATGTTGTTTTAAATGCCTAAAAATGTTAGAGTTATCATTCAAATGTAGAGTCAAGCATCGTGAAAGCGAGTTTGTGGTGTGACCAACATAAATATTATTTAATCCATTGGAGATACAATGTAGTACAATTCTAGTGCCCTTTGGGAGATTCCTTTCATCTTTCAATGATAATGTTATTAAGCTTATCAGACAATATGAAAGGAACTTACTTAAAATAAATAGACAAAATTTGTCTATATTATTTAATGAAACATGCATTAATGAAAAATTGCTGCCTAAATATATACAATATATACATATATATTGTATGCATTAATTTTAATTAGTGGAAACATATTTGAATAGACATCTCTGTTTTTAAACTATATTTTTGTCTACCAGCCTGGGTTTAACAAGAAAGAAAATGTGCTCTTTAGCAGGATTTGAACCTGTGTCCCTTTTATGTAGTGGAAACTATCATACAGCACAGCATCTTTTTAGACCAACTAAGCCTTGGAGAACTTCACGTCAAAGCAACATTGAATTATCATTATGAAGAAAATTACAACTCTCATTAAGGTCTATGGAAGCTCATATGTGCTAACTTTTTTTACTTTCTGTTGTGTATGATACACCTAATTTACATAAGCGGACTACCGAATATAAATATGGGTTGGTACAAGACATTAGAGATTAAGAAATTGAATCCAGAGACTCTGCCCGACTGATTTAGTCAACCCATTATGCAGGAACAGTCTTCCCAAGAATATACCAAACTAACTGTAAATATTGTGTACCTATTCTTTGTTTCAATACATTTTGTTAACGTACATTTTGTGTTGTATTATTCCATGCTTATTTAAGCTTCAACACTTTCATATCTGAAATGTAAACAAATTAATATTTTTAAGGAATTAATGGATTTTTATACACAATTCAACATTATTTCTTATTTTATATGTGTTATTTTTAGGGGATAAACATATTCAAGTAGATGTCTTTGTTTTTTTAAACAGTATATTTCCATCTACTGGCCTGAGTTTTTGAAAGTCTTTAATAAAAAGAATGTATACTTTGGCTATATATATATATATATATATATATATATATATTAATAAATTCCTTTACGGCTGAACTAAATTTAAGAAATATCTTTATGCTTCCATGCCAATATTTAACTAGCATCCCCTTAAAAAAAACAGTGTGTCAAAATGACAGTTATTCTTTCCACAATGCTATTACTGTATATATATGCTTTTGACTCCCTTGACAATGTTTATTTACAAAATTATAAAAATAAGTGAACAAGTACAATGCAAGTATAAAGAAATAAATTTGGCAAAAAATCTTTTCATTTCAAATTTATAAAAAATTACAAAATTATCAAAATATGTAAACCAATTACAATGCAATATTTATTATTTACCATTTCATAAAGAAATAACTATGAAACAAATGGTTTATTTATAATTTTATAAAAATATCAATGAACTATAAATCAAGAAAATGTGAATAAACATGGTATTTTATCTCACTTTTTAAAACAATAAACATTGCCAAGGGAGTCAAAAGTCTATACAGTAATAGCAGTGTCAAGCAAATAATAGTCTTTTTGACACAGTGTTTTATTTTTTTTTTTTCTGGCATGAAGGTTAAATATTTCTTTTGCCACAAACATGAATGAAATCTCTTGAAATAATGAAGTAAAAATATAACAATCATTTTATTTTATGAGAGGCATACATAAGTTGTTTACTTTAATTAATGAAAGAACATTTATGACCAAACCAATTAATTTCAGCAGCAAAGAAAATTTCTGCCTTGTCTCCATTGTGAATAAATGAAGACAAGGAAATTAAAAAAAAAAAAAATATTGAGACCTGCTGAAAAACCAAACAATCCCTAAATTGATATATTTTTCACTTATTAAAAAAAAAAGGATCTTAAAACATAGACACACTTTAGAAAAAGTGTTCAATATTCTCCTGTTTCTAAATATTAAGCACTAGCAGTAGAGCCCGGCATTGCCCGGGGATGTAACAGTAAGAGATACATCAAGTATTGACCATCATAAAGACTGAAAAATTAAATTGACAAAGATTATTCTTTAAGGTTGACGGACACGCATGTCTTAATTAGTTTTTTTTTTTTTTTTACGAATTCGTCAAACCCAAACTCAAACAAAAACATTGTTTTCAATCGTTATGAGTCTACTGACTGAATAGAATTTTATTATAAACAATTGTCTTGTAAATGGAATTTTTAAAGCATTCTGAATATAAAAAAAAAAAAAAAGTGTGCAAGACAATAAGAAACACTACCTGCCAAAAAAAAAGTGAAGTTTTGTTGAAATCAGTTGAAAAATGTAGGAAATCCGATCCCATATATAAATGAACACACACACACACATACATAGAAACAACCTGGGTTTTATAATAAGTATAACAAGATATGAGTTGTCCCCCTTTCATTCTTGCGACAGCAATGCCTCTTAATCGTGTTTTCAAATTGATTTCTTGCAAAAACAATTGTGTTTTTCCAATTTTGGGTGCTGTCAGAACCACCACTAGGTAATTTTACGTAGTCCTGTGAAGTTTTGTTCAAATCGGATGAAAAGTGTAGGAAATCCGATCCAATATATAAACGAACAGACACACACACACACAACCTGGGTTTTATAATAAGTATGATTTTGCCTCTGATAGAGTCAAGGAAGCAGTCTGTTCACTCTTCATATCTTCCAGTGGTTGATGTCATTGCTGAAAATTACAGCAATACCTTCTTATTCTGATTAAACCATGTGTAAACTAAAGAAAAACATTTCAATATTATATTACATCATCACTATAACAATAACTAGTACACCCATACCGTCAAAAAATAGAGGCCAATGAACCATTTAATTAAACCACTCCCTTTATATTTTGTACATGTTTAATGGTATCTATGATTCATTGATTACTTCTGGTATAAATTGCTTTTTGTTCAATATCTTTTCATATTCAAAATTTTGTGTTTAATATAACAGTGAAATGAAAATATCTCTTGAAATAAATTGATTAGCAACAGAACAACAAAGACATCTATAAAAAGTTCATTTCAAAATCAAGATGAAGCAAGACAATCACTTAATAGACAAAGGTACCCGAGTGACTCACATAAAAAGCATGAACAAATAAGATAGCAATCTAAGAAACATACAAGTAAAGGAACTGATTAATTAAATAGTTCATTTTGCTTGGAAATTAATTTTGTCTAAATGTGGATAAACATTTTATTTGTATAGATTATCAAAATAACTAAAGGAAGTAATAACTAAGTAATAAAATAAGTTGATTGATCTCCCTTCCCACTAACAGATGAGACAGGAAATATACAATTAAATACACATTGATAATTATTATAGGGTTTGATGATAATGATAATAATAATAATAATGTTGGCTGAATCATTGTGCATCTCTGTTTATGAGCAGGAGTATTAGGGGGAGCATTATGGCCAGGTGTTGAGAGAGTGTTTTTTTAAGTTTGAAGGATGAGGCAGCTAAAACAACTTGGGTGTTACATCTAGATACTTGAGAACATCCTCAACTGGAGATCATCTGAATGGAGTTGCTTACCTGACTTAAAGGTTATACACTACATTGTCATGCAAAACTTTGCTGGAATTACACCAGATTGAGCACATTTGGCTGTGGTGCATGTGCCTAGGATATCCTTATCAGATTGCTTGTCATGATAGATACATATGAATTGGATATTTGTAACCTATTTTGTTGATGTGCCACTCAATAATAATAATAATAAAGTTGGGCATGTCCCCTGCCTCCTAGCAGGTGATCTACTATGCATGTGTTTGAGGGGGGGGATCAGGGATGGAGTTTGTTGATTTATTTTTTATAACTTATCAAGCCTTTGTTGGTTATTTAAAGCTGAAACATATTTCAGAATGTACAAAGTTGCTTACAGTACCTGTTTTTTCCAAAGAATCTCCATTTGAATACTGACCAGGCTTAACACTGCTTAACTTTGGTAATCAAATGATAACTGGCGTTTTCAGCATGATTTAACCATAAGATCTGAAGAACGAGGCAGGTAAGGTGACTTGGAGTCAGTTAGGGATGTTGGCACATGTAAATACTTGGGAACACCTTCAGTCAGAAATTGTCTGAGCAGATTGGATTACCTGATCTGAAGATATTTCTAATTGAGCTTCACCTGTGAAGTAATGCAGAGATTTTAGCAAAACCTGTTACCCTATAATGCACATTTGGTTGTGCTGCATTTAGCTCATATACTCTGATCAGACTGGGTATCATGATGGATATGTATATTTATACCTTGGTATAATGTTGTTGGTGTGCCACTCTCTCTTTCTCTCTCTCTCTCTCTCAATAATATTCTGAAAAAAATTTTAAATAATTTTCTTAAAATTTATCAGCACAAAAATAAAGAACTTGTTTTTCATATTTATATGAGCTTTTTTCCTTAGTGCCTTGACTACATGAATTTAAGCATGCATACTAGTAGATTAGCAACTAAGTCTCATCATTTTGATGTTGAACTAGGTAGATGCAATCATCTTTTCTGCTCTAACAGTTTCTTTTCTCATTTCTTGTCTGCGGAACCCCTTCTGATTTCTTGCCAACTACAATATTCAAAAATTTAAATGCAATGAACTATGTTTATTTATTGTCCTTTCCTCACTTCTCTTCAGTAAAATCTTCTGATTCTCTTTCACTCCCTGTAAGTTCTTTATGTCTTAGTGGCATTATCACCTTGCTTGGGATGAAATGATTTTAAAAAATGTCTCTAAGGACAAGTATTAATTCAATACCCTTATCTTTAAAAAAAAAAACAAACTTTCATCTATCTTTTAAATATGCAAAAAGATTTCATCTAGATTTATAGGTGCTATATTAGGTTGGTGCAAAAATAATGTCGTTTTTTGATGTTCAACTTAACATCAAAAAACGACATTATTTTTGCACCAACCTAATAATAGTAAAAAAATAAAAATGGCTTGGTTACTTTATTTTCCCATTTACAACTTATTAATGTATTATGTTGAGTCAACTGATTCTAATGACAAAATATCATCCTAACTACTAATCATGCCTGGCATTTAAGAATAAATTTAGGGTACACTAATATAGGATTAACTGATCGGCTTGTTTGTTTGTTTTTTACAGTTTATCAACCCTTTGCAGGTTATTTAGAGCTAGAAAATATTTCTAGATTATAAAAAAATCTTTTGGAGATAATAATGATTTACTAACACAAATCTTACTAATTAACCCATAGCTGGGAGGAGAAGAGGTGGATTCATACCTTTCTCAATGCCCATAAGTAAATGTAACAAATCTGAATGCAATTGGAACTCGGCTCTCTGATGAACAATTCTGAGACATTATCTATTATCCCTGCCCACCCATTCAAGCTTACAGAACCTCATATTCCCAAGTGGTCACCCATCTAAGTACTCAGCAGGCTTGACATTGCTTAACTTTGGTGATTGTATGAGCCGCAGTGTTTCCATATATGACCATAAGCCCACTAATATCTGGAAACGATATCTAAGTTTTTTATATATCAGAACAATTTTAGGAAAATCTGTGACGAAGAGGAAACTTTTTTTCGTGTGATGTTTCATCCTTTTGGACATCATCAGATTAAACTGATATTTCCATTGATGCGCTTACACTTGTGCATGAAGATGAGGGGATGATGAAATTAAAAAAAAAATTAATTTAAATATAAAATTTCAGTGTCTCCTCTCATCCATGCACATGTGTAATTGCATCAACATAAATATCACTTTAATCTAATAAAATACACTAATATACATATATTGAAATGCAAATTCCGAATCAGAGATACCAAAATCAAACAAATACAAACATTTAAATATCTGAGAAATGTTTTAACAGAGGATGGAAAGTGTGACAATGAAATCCAAAGACACATTGGGATAGTCAAAGATGCATTCCTAAAGCTAAGCAGAGTATTAAGAGACAGAAAAAAACTTCATTAGAAACAAAGAAAAGAGTACTGAACTGTTATGTGATATCTGTCCTATATGGCAATCTCCTCAAAGATGAAGAATAAACTTGAATCAACAGAAATGTGGTTCTACAGAGAATGCTGAAGATACCATGGACTGAATGTGAACAACAATAAAATTTTAAAGAAAATGGAAACAAAAAAGAAACTTATACTTAACATCAGAAAGAGAATTGAAATATCTAGGGCACATGATGAGAAAAGAGGGCTTGGAAAATCTGACACTCATAGGACAGATTGAAGGCAAGAGGGATAGAAAAAAACAATGCATAACATACTTAATGAATTTGCATGTTCAATATAAAATGCAGTGGATTGACAAGGATAAGAAAGTTAATGTTATGCACTTGGTGGGATTATTGGAGTATTATTCAATTAAAGTTCTTAAAATGCAATGAGATGCTAAACACACATTTATACATTCTGACAGTTGCAATTTGTCCATGACAGTTTGTTTGAAAAGCACCATACACTTGACAAGAGAAAAAATGTTGTTCTCTTCCATGACAAAAGGCCACATACAGCCAGAATAAAACAGAAAAAGAATGTTGCAACTCAGTTGATCTCTTCTACATCACCCGGAATATTCACAAGATCTTGTATCAACCAATTATTACGTTTTTCAATCAGTGCAAAATGCTTTGATGTGTAAAACTTTCTCTAATGAAAACCAGATTCAAGAGTTCGTCAATACATTTTTCATATCAAAAGCTGCAGAAAATTACTTTAAAGATTTGAATAGGTGCCTGATAAGTGGCAACAATTCATTGCAAATAATAGTGAATATATAATTGAATAAAATGTAATTCTTATTTATTCTTTGAAGAATAAAGTTCAACAAAAACAGAATTTATTTATGACTCAATCTAATAAGAGGTAAAAGACGGCTGTATAAACTGTTGAAGGGAAGGAAACGAGTCTCTCTTTTTTCTAGTTTTCTTCATAGAGTGCTGCATAATTTTTGCCTTGTGTCAGACTAATCTTGGTAATTATCTAGTTGGAACATCTACTGAAAAGCATTGGTTCACAAGCGTGTAGTCTTGAAAACTGTTCATGAATGCAATGTGTACAGACAGTAATGGGAGAGAGATATGGTAAAAAGATTTATTCTCTCATTTGTATTTCCCCTATTATGGGTATTATTATATCCATGATATAATAACAGTGTACTTTATGGATAGAATGGAATGGCTGGAAGGAAAAAGATTGACAAATATGCTTTGTTCTCAGAGAAACTTTTATACTAAGACATACACAAAACTATATATATATATGAAGGAATATAGTTTTAAGGTGTGCTATATTTATGGGATAAAGTGCTCAATATTAGAGATAGTGCAAATGTAAATATAAATATAAAAGTGAACATTGAAGTCAACACTCAGAGGCGACAGGCTGTTTCATGCATCCAGCCTTTGTGCATGTCCAACCATCACAGAGCCCACCTATGGTTTGTACCGCAACTATGCAGAGCAAACCTTAGTTACAGTTTCTGGGAGAGAGTGTGACATGATCAACAATCTGAACAAGGCCAACATGCTCAAAACCCTCGGTCATGATGACCTGTGGCTTTGTGCTAGCACAGCTATTGACAGCTCCCAAGTGTTCTGTCTACCCAATTTCACTCACAAGGCTTGGGTCAACCTGTGGCTGTGGCATGGTTTGCAGGCACTTTCCAAAGGAGCCGCATGCTGGGATCACCTCCCTCCAGACCAATAACATCCTGACAAATTAACTGTGGTGAGATTGAAATCTGGGTCTCATGGTCAGAAAGTGAATGTTCTAACCAACACACACACACATATGTCCCACACAGAGAATAATATATCACATATATCTATAGAGCAAAGCAGAGTGTAAGGAGAAACAAATATGGAGTGTCTTATATATAATTTTATATATATATATATATATATATATATATATATATGCACACATATATTTCCACACAGAGAATAATATAACACATATATCTATAAAGCAAAGCAGAGTGTAAGGAAAACAAACAGGGAGGTCTTATATATAATTTGGATATATATATATATATATATATATACACATGCACACATATGTCCCACACAGAGAATAATATATCTATAGAGCAAAGCAGAGTGTAAGGAGACATGACTTATCCCCACCAAAAGGAGATAAGTGACTTCTGTATTTTTACAAGACCTTAACAGCTCACTGGCTATTTTGTCGATGTGACAAATAAAGGCTTAGGAACTTATAATTTAGTAATCATTAATAAATCATTCGTTCAAATTCTATCTAAACCTCAATCTATCAACCTTCATAAAAGAACCAATCAGTTTATATATCAGCTTTTTGGGGTTACAAAATGGCAGAAATAGAAAAAAAAAAGATTATTATTATTAAAGAAATCATATACAATCATTTTTATTTTGTAATATTGTGAAAAAAAACATGTCAAATTTTAAAATTTCATCTTGTATATGATTGGTCAATTTCTTGATGATGTCACCTTGTTATTCGGAGGGGTAATTGGATTTGATCTTTCAAAACAAAATGGTTTCATTGATCTTTATTTATCAATCCACTGTGTTGATTTATTGACATAGCAACAAAAAAATGTTCAACCTAATGAATGGAATTTATTTGGACTTTGATTCATTATGATATTAACCTATATACATGCAGGCACACAAACACATAAATATACTGTTTAAAATTTGCAAATTTGCTCTGTTTATAGGGGAAGAGTGCTCAATATTGAAAACAGTGTTGATAAATATAGACAGTTGGACATAGAAATTAGTACTGTATAGTGACTGTCAGTTTCATGCCTCATTGAAATCTTCAGACCAAGTGCTACTATTCCTGTACTCGGATCCATATATAGGTCACTGGGTATTAAAGAAAATTGAGGAAGGAGGGAACATGCTCTTCCCAGTTCTTTTGATTCAGGCTAATATTTAGTGTCATTTATAGTCACAACTTCTAAATTGCTTATTTATTATATATTCACTTATTAAGTAGGCGCTATATGTAGAGCCCACTAAAAGAGTAGTGATATTTGATCAGAAGATCATGTTGAGGTGTGAAACTGACACTCACCATGTAGTGTTGATGTCATTCATATATATGTTTCTTATTACTATAAACATTATTTTTAGTGGGGTACATATGCTTGAGTTGCTATCCCTGTTTTTTATTTGATTCAACAGTGAAATTAATAGCAACTGACCTTAGTAAAGAAAAATTGTTTCTGACAGGAATCAAACATGCATCCTCTTTTTTACCATCAGAGAAACCAGACTGATAGGACAAGGTTTGAATTACCTATTTAACAAAAGCAAATTTCTCCTTGAGATTCTATGATTTTCTATCTGCTAACTTCACTTTCATACATGAAACACAAACAACCATAAATATGTATAAAAAAATAAAAATAAAAATCCTTTCAAAATATATATATATATATATATATATATATATATATATATATATGTGTGTGTGTGTGTGTGTGTGTAAAATCAGATTTAACAAAAAATATATCTGTAAAAAGACAATATGAATAAAAACATTTATTTATACATATTGGCATTGAGCTCATTTTTTTCCTGGTATGCCTCTTTAACAAATTCTTCTGGGAGTTGTTTTATATGTTTTACAGGGCGCGATGGATAAATTTTCATCTAAATCACACAAAAATGAAAATAACACTGATATCTTATTTTAATAGATATATTTACCAAAATTACATAAAAATATCTTGAAATACTAAAGAGTAAATTTATTCAATAAAATTGCCATTGACTTCAACCACAACCTCCAGATGACTTTGGAATCTTCTGCAACTCTTCTGGGCAGTTTGCTTGTTTAAGTTGGTGAATATTGCCATAATCCTTGCTTTAATTTTATCTTTAGTATTACAAGGAGTTTTGATGGTCTCTTGCTCAACTATGCCCCTCACATATAATAATAAAGGGGGTTGCAGTTTGGGGAGTTATGTGGCCAGATTTAAGGGGTGATGTGGTTGCAAAAATTGTCTGACAGACATGACTGGGTCCTTTTGCTTATGTAGCATCCAACAGACTCCTGTTGCCAGACATAGGGTCTTCCAGCAATCACCCCTAGACCCAGAGCAGCACTACCCCCTCAAGGCACTTGATGTAGGCCTCCATGTTGAGTCTGAGGCCCTGTTAGAAGATGAATAGAGACGCAATGTCACTATCACTAGTGATCATGCCAAACACCTCTGTAATCACCATTATTCTCATCTAACTCTTTCCAAATTTTCTCCTGTACTGTCCTCAGATTGACACTCAAACACTCTGAAATGTTTATATTGGAGCTTCTGGCATGAATGCCAAGCAGTACAGCATGCTGTTTCCAAATTTATGGCAGAGTGAATTGCATCATGGTGCCTGACCGACTCTACTATACAGTGAAGTCAACAAAATCAAAAACAAAATCCATGCATGCATGAAATTAAAAATATAAAATGGTGACAGTTTACTCATCACACCCTGTGTGTGTGTGTGTATATATATATATATATATATATATATATATGTGTGTGTGTGTGTGTGTGTGTGTGTGAGTATTTAGGCAGCACTTCCATTAAAATAAGCTGCATTAAAGATGAGAGAAAAATATTTCTTTTTGAAATTAATTGAGTATATTTTACTTTTTTATGCACAATAAAAAATACGTCTGGATCAAATGAATGTAAATACTGTCCAGATGTTTGTGATGTAGCACTTTGAACCATATGTCTGACCATTATCAAGATCAGGAAAAAAAAATAGATATTATTCTTTTTTTTCCTATATAGCTTGTTGCTTCAAATGTTTTTCAACTTGGCATTTGCTATTTATGCATTATGATTACATCAAACATCAAGCAAAATTTTTGGGCTAAAAGTATCTTCTTCTGTGTGCTGTGTCTCTTCAAGATGTTGGCGATCATGGCACTCCACAGTTTCCTGCACATTATAGTTCTTAATAAATTTTGTTCTTTTGTTATCTCTCCTAAACCTTGTTCTGCTATCTATTTACACAAGCTTGCTAGGTAGATTATGCATTGTTTTCCTCTCTTCCTTTGGCCTTCAGTTTATCTTGTGACTATTAAATTTTTCAAGCCTCCTTTCCTTATTATGCACCCTAGAAATTTCAAGTATCTTTTCCTGATCAGGAAAAGATAGTTGAAATTTCTAGTAGAAATGTCCATTTTGTTTCCATTTTCTTTAAAACATTGTTGTTGCTTACATGTTCAGATCCTGGTACAATCAGCATCCTAGAACCACATTTCTGTTGCTTCATATTTCTCTTCATCTTTGAGGAGATTGTTCATCATTTCACTGCCACATAGGATGACTGATATTATGTAACAGCTTACTACATTTTTTTTTGTTTCTAACAAAGATTTCCTGTTTTCTTATTACTTTGCTTAGCTTTTGGAAGGCATCATTTTCCATCCCAATGTATTGCACTTTCTGTCCTCTGTTAAAACTCTTACTGGATAACAGTCTGTTTTCTTGCTATTGGTGTTTAGTCCTTTCTTCTCACTTTACTTCACTTGGAGGAGTTCTTGTACTTTCCTTTCTATATTTGCTATTAACACTGTCATCTGCATATCTTATGTTGTTAAGATTGTGTCTGCCAATAATGAAACCTGGTAAGACTTCTAATTCTTTCAGCATCATCTCACTGTAAAGGTTGATTGAATAAGTCTGGTGAAAAGCCACATCCTTGTCTTACACACCTTTCTATTTTTCTATATTTATTGAATTCATTTTCTATCTGTATGCAGGTGGTTTGCTGCCAGTATAAGGTTGTGGATGATTCTAATATCCTTCCCATATATGTCAAGTTTACCTACTAGTCCCAACAGTTCTTTGTGATATACTTTATTAAATGCTTTTGTGTATTCTACAAAACATAGGTAGGTATATATCCTTTTGTATAGTTGCTAAATAACATTTTAAGTTAAGGTCTTATTTAGTTTTAGGATTCTGGATTTATGATAAGAGTTTCAATGATCCAAAGCCTTTTTTTTTCACACCAAGCAAGGCAATAAAGCTACTAAGACACAAGGGGTTACTGAGTGTGAAAAAATAAGAAAAAGAAAAACGTTATTAAAGAGTGAGAACAATAAAAGAACTAGAATTAAGAAGACAGTAGACAATGATTGACATTGCATTTAGATTTTTGAGGATTAAAGTTGGTTGGAAAGCAGGAAGCTTGAAGAGATTTCCACAGGTGAGAAGTACAAGAAAGGAAACTTTTATCGCAGAACTTCTGGTTACATCTAGCCAGTTCAACTGTAAAATAATGAGACTTTGTTGCCAACTCAGTACTGAGCTTAAATTCATAGTCTAGGTACTATAGAGCAAAGTTTGTTTGAAACTATTACCATGAAAGTATTTATAGAAAATGTACAGGGAGATGACATTACAGCAGTGGGGAATTAACTGAATTTGGCATGCCAAGTTAGGACCAGTAACATTGCAGATTCTATCATGAATCTTTAAATATATAGCAGGAGAATTAGACCATATGTGGCAGCAATATTCTAAGCATAGACAAATGGCAGACTTATAAATATATAAGGTAGGTTCTGGAGAGAAAAATTGTCTAGCCCAACACAGTGAGTTAACTTTCCTAACAGCAGACCTAGCAATTGATTCGATATAATCTTCCCACTTCAAAGCAACAATAGTCTGGCAAAAAGTTCACAAACTAAGAATTGGAGTTGACACACAAAAGTAAATTCGGACAAGTGAATGTAGCATTCTGACTTTGAGACAAGACTGACCAGGATTGAATCATATGAAACCAAGAACCAGCCTATTTTATTGGCTAGGAAAAAATTCCAGTATGCATTTCTGTGCTTCTGTCTATAAATTTGAAGCGGAAAGTGTTTTGCAGTCATTTGCAGTATGATTGGAACCAACAATAGCAATGTGAAATAGAGAAACATATATATAAACATGGGCATTGAGGTCAACAACCAGAAATGACAGTCAGTTTCATGTTTAAATGCAATCGTCAGGTCATTGAGAGAACAGTGAATAAGTTTAAAAAAGGGAAGAGTAGAGAGGAAAATTGGATCAGAGGGTCACAACAGGAAGAGGGATCATCATTTCAACTTAGAGCTAAAGAGATCAATTAAAAAAGATCCAACTCAATCCATAAGATATTTGGCATGGAAGAGAGGAGTTTCAGCTATGATAGTCCAAAGAACAGTGAAAAAAATTTGAAAATCAAATCATATATGAAACCTGTGAGGCAACTTGTTACTCCAGGACTGAATGTTAGAAGGTTAGAGAGGATGAAGATTGTCTTGAATAAGTTAGAAAATGGTCCTGCATAATATATATATATATATATATATATATATATATATATATATATATATATATATTTATTTATTTGAACTTCATTTCAATCCTCCATGAGCTTCTGATCCTTTGCTATGATTAAGTAATGATGAACATGTCATTTTCATTTATGATCGATTTCATCTCAATTTTTTTGTTAAACCCAGAGAATAATTATACATTCTTATTGTTCAAAGTAGAGTCCAGTAGTGTCATAAAAACCTCAGAGAATTCCAGCAAGATATCTTTAATCCTTTGTTAGATACAACAGTTCAAAGCTTAATCTAACAATTGGACAATTTTGCTGTTACACCAGTTATACATATATATATATATATATATATATATATATATATATATATATATATATATATGTCATAGAGTGAAATAGCAATCTTAATGTAAAATTGTCTAATGAAATCTGACACAAATTGTTTGGCAAAGATATTTCTACTGTTATACATTAAATAATATGGATATACTGTATGATATCAAATCTAAAAATGTTTTAAAACTGAGACCCTTTTCTGTCTTCCATCAGCATGGCTGATGCTAACCTCCAGGAGACTAACTCTTTGCAACTTCTTTGAAAAAAACTTTGAATGAATATCAGAGAACAGTGAAAAAAGAAATTAGAAACATTGATAAGAACAAGAGAGAAACTGGTTTTAAAAAACGTCACAATATAAGAACTGAAAATAGTTAAAAGTTTACTAAGCAAGAAAATACTTAAAAATGCTGGTATTGTGGATATAAACAAAGAGAAAAAATGTAGAATATCAAGGAAATTTGCTAAAGGCATGAAATCAACCAAACTACCACCTTTAAGTAAATATCACAAAGAGAAATAGGCATGTTTTGTGGAAAGGAACATGAACACAGAAACAAAAAAAAGGACACTTATACTTAACATCAGGAAGAGCAAGTTGAAATTTCTAGGATACATAATGAGGAAAGAGGGCTTGGAAAATTTGATACCTACAGGATAAATTAAAAGCAAGAGAAATAGAGGAAAACAACATATAACCTACCTACCTAGCTTGAGTAAATGGATAGCAAAACGATGTTTAAAAGAGATAACAAAAAGACAAAATTTATTAAGAGCTATGAGGGATAGGAAATAGTGGAGAGTCATAGTCTCAAATGTCCTGAAGGAACATGCTACATAGAAGAAGAATGTAACTATATTGAATGTACCTAATGGCTGCATTGGGTCCATCAAGGAAATAGCCAATATAACTTGAAAGACAACTAAGGAGAGTTCAGTAATATTTGGAAGTAGTATTGTAGGCAAATTAGAGATCCATTTAAATTTTATGATTATGGTATGAAATTTTATGTTTATGGCATTAAATTTTATGATTACGGCATTAAATTTTATGATTTTGGCATTAAATTTTATGATTATGGTATTAAATTTTATGTTTATGGCATTAAATTTTATTTATGGCATTAAATTTTATGATTATGGCATTAAATTTTATGATTTTGGCATTAAATTTTATGATTATGGTATTAAATTTTATATTTATGGCATTAAATTTTATGATTATGGCATTAAATTTTATGATTTTGGCATTAAATTTTATGATTTTGGCATTAAATTGTATGATTATGGTATTAAGATAAATGCAGAGAATTATTGTAAGTTCTTGGAAAAAGAATATTTTAATGAGTGGTAAAATTCATAATCAAGAAGATTTAAGCTAAAGAGTATATTCATGTAAGACTAAAACTTTCCTGTTGCTGTAAGGTTGCCTTTCTGTGCCTTTTCTATAAACACTTTCATGGTAATGGCATCAAGATTTCATCATCTGATCAGTCTGACAATGTCAAAATGGCAGCCAATGTCCAAAATGACCTCAAGTCCTTTGTTAACTGGGGCAAAAAATAGCTTGTTAATTTTAACACCTCAAAAACTAAACTTCTCTCCATTAATCATCTGAGAGACCCCTCTCTGCCTTCCATCAATATGATTGATGCTAACCACCAGGAAAGTGACTTGTTGCACCTTCTCAGGCTAATGTTTTCAGCTGACATGAAGTGGAAAGACTATATTGAATCCATTGCTAGGTCAGCTGCTAAGAAAGTTGGTTCACTTTGTTGTGCAAGATAATTTTTCTCTTTAGAATCTATCTTACATATTTATAAGTCTACCATGCTTAGCTGCCACATATCGTCTGGTGCCTCTGCTATTTACCTTGAGCTCCTTGATAAAACCCAAAGAAGAATCAGCAATATTATTGGTCCTGATCTGTCAGCTTGACTTCAATCACTTTCCGATTACTGTAAGGTTGCCTCTCTATGTCTTTTCTATAAATACTTTGATAGTAATTGTTCAGATGAGCTCTTCGCTATGATACCTAGACTTTTTGAATTTAAGCACAGTACTAAACTGGTGTCAAGATGTCATCAATTTACAGCTGAGCTGGTTCAATGTAACCATAAATTCTATGCTATTTCTTTTCTCATACTTCTCACTTGTGGAACTCCTTTCTGTCTCCATGCTTTCCAGCCAACTTTAATCTGCAAAAATTTAAATGCAATGTCAAATGCTATCTACTGTCCTCCTGATTACTCTTTCCTCTTCCTGCTCATTATTAATGTTTCTGTTCTTAATTCTTCCACATACTGTAACTCCCTTGTGTCTTAGTGGCTTTACTACCTTGCATGGGATGATACCAATTAAAAAAAGAAGATTATTCATTCTGAGTATTGCTTACCTTGCCAAAAAATAGAACTTGTGGTCCATCATTAAAACAGATTTTTATGAGAACAGGTAACAATATTCAAACAAAGATCTCAAGAAAGCAATAAAAACTGCTGTAAGTAATGTTAGAGACGCTGCAGTAGAAAGTGTTTCTTTTAAGACACAAGGGATTACAAGGAGGGAAAGAGAAGACGACTTTAGTGAGGGAAAGGATAGTAAAAGAACAGCATTTAGGAAGACAGATGATGACGATTGGTGTTGCATTTAAATTTTTGAAAATTGTAAGTGGCAGGGAAGCAAAAAAACTAGAAGAGAATTCCAGAGGCTTTTGCAGTTCTCGGTTCATACCTACCATCCGCAACAGGTCTCCAAGGTGTACAGCCTCTCATCGATGGCATGAATGTAGGTAAGGTAAGTCGGCAAAATGGATCCGTATATTATATGAAGAAGGATTGGCTCAAGGACTGGGGTCGGTTTGTTTACCCGTTGGTTTGTGGAACCGATCTAGGGCTGTTGCGTTCGCTCCGTTCGGCGCTTTGTGGCGCGGGTTCAGGGTGTCGTAGCGGTCGCAGACTCGGGCTAGGCGGTGTTCAGTGGTTTTCAGGTCGTAGTGACAGGCGCACGCGTTTGTGCATCTGGTGGCAGCTCATATCGGGTCATCGTCTGTGCACGATGCGTCGTTCACGAACCCAGAGTCAACCCGTTCTTCACCACCTACGCTCGTTGTCTTCCGCTCCCTTCCCTGTGTTGCATGCGCTACGGGTCTCCGCTCACTAGTTGTCAATCTAGTAGTACACTTAAATTCATGCAGTCAAACCAAACTATAGATTGACCTAAGCATTGTGAGTGAAATTGAATAAACAAAACTGTTCAGAAGACATCAATGGTTGTGCTAGCATGAAGTCACAAGTCATCATGACTGAGGGTTTGAGTGTACTAGCCTTGTTCAACTACTTATTTTGCCAGATTATACATTCTTTCCAAGAAATTATAACTAAAGTCTATTCAGCATAATTACAGTATAAATCACAATTTGATTGATTCATTTTCTATGGCTTATCAACCCATTGCAGATTATTTAAAGCCATAAAATATTTTTAGATCATAAGAATTTTTTTAGATAATAATGACTTTAATGATACAAGTCTTACTAATTAAACCATAGCTTAGGGGAGAAGAGGTGGATTCATACCTTTCCCAAGGGTATTTGCATTTAAGTGAATATAACAAACCCAACTGGAATTGGAACTTGACTCTCCAATTAACAACTCTGAGCCATTATCCATTACACTGCATGCACATCCAAACTTACAGTACCTGGTATTTCCAAGCAGTCATCCATGTTCAGTGATCATATGGGAACAGGTGTTTCAATGTAATGTGGCTGTAAGTCCAAACCACAAGTTGACTCTGGGCTGTTGAAGAAATGTGCCTGAGCAGGTGTCTTCAACAGGGATTAGCTAGCTACTCTATAAGTTGAGTGTTGAAATTGAAATTGAGCAGCTTGCTATTATATCAGCATTGCAAGTCAGTCTGTCGATGGAATTATGAAAATAGATCATCTAGGAACTGCAAACAGTTATAGAGTGTAATGACAATTATTAAACAGTCAACAATCCAGCATTTAATAAAATGTGAACTGACAGAAATAAAGAACTCTGCTTGATTCTGATGACTTCAGGTATCATCAATAGTGATGGTCCTAGAGTTGCAGGCATTCTGGACAAGTTGAACTTCAGCACCCTTAAAAGTATACTTTATAAAAATTTTCATAAGAAGAAAAAATGAAAATGTAAAATAACAAGTTTGTTACAATATGCAACTTAATACAAGCTAAAGAAAACGTTTATTATCCAACCTAAAACATTTCTTTTCTAGCCTTTAGATCTGCAAATCTTTTCATGACACTTTCTACACCTATCGTTTTGAGTCATGGATGACCATAATTATGTTTTTATAAGATTTAGTTTTGGAAGATCCCAAACACATGACATGGTGGCTTGATGGCACCTTGGGCAGTTGTCTGAATTGCCAGTACCTTGAGCTGGCCTTGAACACCAGCTCCTGTAGTGTTGGACAAGCTATTAATTCTTGTCATAAACTACGTCTTATAGATTATTTTAACCCTTTATCATTCAACATGCTAAATCCTATCCCTTAAATATTGGCTCTCAAAGTTGCCCTGTTTGTGGTCAAAGTCTCACTGTTTGTGTGACTTCCTGTGATAATTGTGATGACATCATCATATATTATGGCAATGGGTGAATTATGGCAGGTTGAATATTGAGAGCTGAAATTTATGGGGTGGGCTTTGGGTGGTTAAATATTCCAATACATTTAAAGATTTAACTACATTTAGTCTTATTTTCATTATACAATTTAAAATTTGTGAAAGATAGTACAAGTTCCACAATTTTCATGTTTTGTCAAATTGGATGAAATAATTCAACAGTTAATTTTGAAGAACAATTTAATTTAAAAAAATTATCAAATAACACATGAATGAGGGAAGGAAGAAGAGGGAACATTAAAATTTTTGGATGCATTTGGACAATACATAATGAAAAACAGCTAATAAAGTATGCCAAAGTATATCAACACAAAAAGCTACAACATGGAATTGATTTGGTTTCGTTTGTTTTACAGCATATCAAGTTAAATGGGTTATTTAATGCCGACAAAATTTTTATTGTTGGCAATATTTTTTTTCAAAAATCTATTTCTGGTAATATCTTCTTCAAAATAATCTATTTCTGGAAATATCTTCTCCTTCAAAATAATCTATTTCTGGTAATATTTTACCTACAAAAAGCCTATTTCTAGTAATATCTTTTTCTTCAAATATGTATCGCTGGTAATATTTTTTTTCAAAAATGTATAGTTGGTCATAATTTTTTTTTTTAAAACTATTTCTGGTATTAAAGCCTATTTTTACACTTTCATAGTGTTTTGACCCCAGTTTGGGGGTTAACTATTTATCCATAGTTGGGACCCTAACAGGTGCTACCACCATGGGTCAGGGTGGACCTGGGAACACCAGTATTTAAGAGGTGGTTCCATTCTCCTCAAAATCTCCTGATCAGAGGCCTTGCTGTTGGACGTAGTTTATCATCTTACCCAGGACACAGATGTAGTTTATCGTCATACACAAGACGACAACATGGAATTGTTATGATAACCTTTTTGGTAAAATTATGCACAAATTATAATTTAAATAGAGAAAAAAATCATTTTAAAATACTAGGAATAATGATTCTAAAAATAAAACTTAAAGTTAAAATAGAAAAAATACTGGTATTTATAGTATTGTCACAGTTCTAAAAATAAAATTTAATTCTATTTAAAATAAAAGTATTCATGGGGCAGAAGGTGGAAAGTGTTGAGCAGCCAAGAAGCAAAATCAGTAGAGCTATTCTGGTAGTCAAGGACAGTATTTTATACTTAATCATTTAGCATTCAACATGCTCAAAACCTGTCCTGTAAATAGCAGCTGTCAAAGTCTCACTGTTTGCATGATTTCCGACATTAATTGCAATGTTGTCATCATATATCATGGCAGAGTATACATGGGATGGGTTATAACAGGTTGAACATTAAGAGATGATATCTATGGGGTAGGTTGAATGCTATAAAGGATTAAAGATACACATTAAAGTCAAACATTGAAATCGCACTGATTTCAGATCTTCTATGGTAAATTTATGTCCAGGGTCATTCAACATATGTCCTTTCTTCATAAAATGATTACAAATACAATGTAGTCTAATAGAAATACTGGTAAAATTTTCATTGAAGTGAGGAAGATATGAGGATATAATGAGGAAGGGGGCTTGGAAAAATTTGATAATCATAGGCTATATTGAGGGCCATTCACAGATGGAGAAGAGATGTGAAGCAACAGAAATATGGTTCTACAGAAAGATGCTGAGAATATCATCAACTGAACATGTAAACAATAACAAAATTTTAGAAGAAATAGAAAAAGGGCACTGATATTTAACATCAGAAAAAGATAGTTGAAATTTCAAAGGCACATAGTGAGGAAGGGGGCTTGGAAAAATTTGATAATCCTAAGCTATATTGAGGGCCAGAAGAAAGCAGCAAATAACCTACCTAATGAGCTTGTGTAAATGGTTGGCAGAACAGGGATTAAGAGAGATAGCAAAAAGACAAAATTTAATAAGATCTACAAAGGACAGAAAATTGTGGAGATCTATGATCATAACATCCTGAAGAGAAATGGCATATAGAAAAAGAAATAGAAGTATATTGTTCAGATTCATATATACAGTATGTGAAGTTCAATTGAAGATGTTAAGAAACTTTGTTAGTGAACAGTTTCTTTGTTAGTTATCAGCTTTGTATGGTGTGTTGTGTACAATATGATGTGTGGTTCACTTAGAGCTCATCATCATCATCAACATCATCATCATCAACCTTCTTATGGTTGGTCAGAACTCCATTGATAATCCCTTTCCACACTGTTCAATCCTGTATTGCTGTCCCCAGATCCCCAATGTCCAACCCTGAGTCCCAAGCTATAGTGTCTGGAAAAGTCAATTTTTGTGGGAAGACACTTCTAGAAGGATTCCACAGGCGTAAGAATGAAACAATTTCCCTTTCCTTATCCACTCAGTAGCAATGGCCCACAAACTGTTGTAGATTTTGCTTTGAGAGAGATTGGTCTCAGTTCTCCGTAAATTGTCTTAAGCGTTGCATGGGATCTCCAACTGATGTTCTGGATTTTTCTTAGTAGATTTGTATATGCTCCATCCAGTCGTCTTTTAATATGAACAGATAATGTCCAAGTTTCTGATCCATACAGTAGGACTGGTTCAATCAATGTTCAAAAAGTTTGAACTTTTAAGAAGGATGGAAGATTCAAGTGCCAAATATTGTTAAGTTTGTTATGTGCATCCTATGCAAGAGTTTTGCAGATGTTGAAGTCTTTTTGGGAATCTATGATGTGAGATCCAAGATATTTAAAGTCCTCAACTCTTTTGATGGATTTATTATTGAGTGATTTCAACTCAGATGATTCAGGGGAGGTTGTGATGTATTCTGTCTGACTCTCGTTGCACTAGAGCCCTACCTGGTTTGCTGCCTGCTCAAGTGATTACAGCAAGAATTCTGTGTCCTTGATACACTGAGAAATTAATGCAAGATCATTGGCAAAGTCAAAATCATTCAGGTATTGTGGAAGGTACCACCTGCTCTGGTGACGTTTCAAAAGAAGTCCTTTTCCCTCCATATTGGCAAGAGAAATACGCAGAACATAGTCCACAACAACCATAAACAGAAAAGGAACAAGTTTGTAGCCTTGTAGAACTCCTGCTTTAACTTCAAAGGAATCAGTCTCATTATCAGAAGTTACAATGGTGGTAGTAGCATTTCTGTACAGAGCTCTAATTGCCTCAACAATTCTGGAAGGTGTACCATAGAGTTGGAGGATTTTGAGCATGAGGTCTCTGCTGATGGAGAGGATTTGAGCAGTTGGTAAGTTGCCTCTTTTAAATCCATTCTGGTTCTTGTGGAGGAGTTGATCAATGGTAGGGAGAATCCTATTTATAAGCTTATTTAAACTTTTGCTGCAATAGGCATGAGATTTATAACTCTATAGTTTGCTACACTTGTTAGATCACCCTTTTTTGAAAGAGACACTATTCCACTCTTCAGTCAAGCTGAAAGTAGCAAATGGTGTATGAATATATGGTTGCAAAACTCTAGGAGGAGGTCATGAAATCTTTCCACAATAATGTTGGTATATTTTCAAGACCTGGAGATTTGTTGTTGACAAAATCTTTGAGTGTTGTTTTGAGTTCATTGAGTATGAATGTGTTGGTGTTCAGTGTATTGGATATTTGATGTAGGGGGAGTGGAAGACTACTGATTTGTGGTGGTTCTCCCAGGAGTTTCTTAAAGTGGTCAAACCAGTTAGCTTTACGTTTTTAAGCAGAACTACCTTTAAGGCAGATGGAAGGCTTTGATTTTCTTCCTTAGAGTGTGTTTATTGTTTTCCAGACTGCAGCATCTTGTTTGTCCATATGTCATCTTACAATCTTATCAATCTCCCCTTCAATGTACTCTGCATCTACACTGGCAGGGGCCTCATCTAGTATCCATTGTGTTTTAGTGGTGTCTTTAAAAGCACTTCTAATTAGCTTTTGTCCATATCTCGGTTTAACTCTTTGCAGATTTTTTCTTGCTTTTCTCACATGGACATCTGCACTGATATGGGTACACTGTATTTCTTCCCTCTTTGGCAGTTTTGAGAGTGCAATTTCTTCTGTAGATGATAAGATTATTGTATTGTGTTTCAATGTCATCAGATTGATAAGAGACCATTTCATAACAATTCTTAACTCAAAGTTCTGTTTGAGGATACCTTGGCCCAATCGACTTGATTCATAGGGTTTGGTATTGGTGATTTGGATGACCTTAGGTTAAGAATGACATGTATGGAAAAAAACTCTATGATCAGAACTGACAAAAGTGAATGGGGAGTATGCCTGAGCATTATGAACATTATTCTTCCACTTGTTTATCATGAGGATGTAATCAATTTATGAACAAGGTCCAGATGGACATTGGAATATCCACAGATGGTTTGGATGCTTCATAAATCTTGACTTTGTAATTTGGAGTTAGGACTTGGGAGCAAAGTTTTTCCCCATTTTGGTTTGTTTCCTTATTAAATCTGAATAGAGTATCATCCTTCCTTAATTGACCATTTAAATTGCTTGAGATAATGAGGAAATTCTGGGAGCAGACACTTTCTATTTACACCCCTCAAATTGGAGTAAAAGTCATCTACTAGTTTTTCGTCACTTGTGTTAGTTGGGTATTAATAAGCAATGAACAAGGTTTGAGGGTTACTATTGAATTCAGAAACAATTATGCAATCAGATATTTTTTCAACAGATAGCAAGTTTCCTGAGGCTTTAGGAAAGAGAAGTATACCAACTTCATCATCTGTGGAACCTTAGGAGTATTTAGTGGCTGAGATGATGATAAATTGGTATTGATCAAAGTTTGTTATAATTCAGGTCAGTGTCAGGATGATGGTATCTGTGTTCCTGGATGCTCAAAATGTTAATTTTATTTTGCTTTGTGCAAAATAGAAGCTTTTGTATTTTGCTGGTCTTTGACAAAGTTTATGAATTGAAACTGCTGTGGGCAATAGGAGTTTTGCAATTCATGAACTTTTAATGTAGAGTTTTTGTTTGTTGTTCCTGCATCTCCTCTTTCACAATTATCTCACTCCAGAGTTGAGAGGTGACTGGAAAAGTCTTGTAAAGGAAAAATAAGACATATCCTTTCTCTCTGGCATGGGGCACCTTGAGGTGGTGTAATGGTTAGCAAGCTTGTCTCACTAGAACAATTATGACTAAGTAGTGGGTTTGATTCTCACTGGGTACCCCATACTTTTGGCCTTGTGCCCCATCTAAGCTACGCTTGGAAAATCACTATCCTTTCTCTCTGGCATCCTGTAGGTAAACAAAGAAAAAAGAGAGACCACACACTCTTTTCTTTATATACTGCTTTATATAATGCCACCTAATGGTCATTAGAAGTTCCTTGGGAGACAAGTGGGATAATTCCACAGGTCCAAAGTTAAATTCAATGTATGAGTCTACATTTATGGGCTTTGTCTTTTGATTTCAGTGACAAATGATTTGAAAAAAAATGTGTTCTTTCTATAGACAAAAAGATATAACTGATTGTACATAACAGATATAGTGATGTTAATTTGTCTCTGAATTTCTGGGATGAGGAGCTATGAGAACATTGTGATAACAACAAAAAAGTTGCAGACAATAGTCCAAACTTAAATAGTACAAGTAATGGTAATCCTAGCAAGGTAACATTTGGCATTCATTGACTAAGCAGCCAGTGCTACTTTCTGTTGAAATTTACAAAAATCATTCTATTAAAATAATTTTTCAGGAAAATAAGTTTCTCAAGTCCACTAACTTATTACTTTTTTTTGGTATTGATGGAAATTTCCTTCTTAACTTTTTCTTTGAAGTAATGTGGAACATCAACATTATGATTATGTCATTATTTTCTCTTCAAGTTCATGTAATATCCATTGGCTGACTATGATGAAGTGATGCTAGAACTGTGATCTTTTGTATGCATTAATTTGAACTCTTCATATTAACTTGTTTCTTTCTAGGTATGATTGGAGCTTATTTAGCTGGACTGTACATTCATCTAATGGAAAACCTGTTATTGTTGCAATATTCTTGTTGGTCATCTTCAGTTCTTTTCTTTGAAAATGTGAAGGGCAAATGAAATTAAGTGCAAAATGAAATGTTCCAGCAAAACTGAAGTGATGATTTTTAAAATTTTCTGATGCTAAAAAATTCCTGATATTTGTTAAAGAAAATTCCTGACATTATGCAATTAAAAAAAATAAAGTTGTAAAATTCTATCATGATGCATAATTTATTGTTTTCATTTTAAACAATGAGAAATGTTCAGTTCATTTCAGTTCACAGTGTTCAATGATTCAAACAGAAAAATTGGAATGAATTTGATTTTGATATTCTGTTCCAGTAAAAAATGAATTTGGGTCACATTTTGGAATGGTCAAAAACTGCTACCCTTTTTCAGCATTGTTCAGATTTTTCTTGATTTTTTATTTTCTGAAGATTCCTTCCTCAACGTCCAGAATAATTGACTGGATGTCCATTCTCTTCAATCAGCTATAAAACAAAATCAAAATAAGACATTGGATTAGGTTTTTTTTTAAAGCAATTTACCCCAAGCAAGATGGGAGTACCACTGGTTCACAGGGGTTACATAGAGAGAAAGTGAAAGAAAAACTGTGTATGGGGGGGGGGATGAGGAAAAGATAAAAGTTGGACGGGGTTCAAGACATCAGAAGATGGTGATTGACATTGCATTTAAATTTTTGAAGATTGTAGTTATAAGGGAAGTAATTCAATGGAAGGGAATTTCAAAGGTGGGTTTGGTTTGGTTTGGTTTGTTTTGTTTTACAGCATATCAACCTTAATCGGCCATTTAATGCCGACAACATTTTTTTCTGGTAATACTTTTGTTTTGTCAAAAATCTATTTCTGTTAATATTTTTTTCCTCAAGTATAGCTGGTAATATTATTTTTTCAAAAAACGTATAGCTAGTAATATTTTTCAAAAAAGTATACCTGGTAATATTATTTTTTCAAAAAACGTATAGCTAGTAATATTTTTCAAAAAAGTATACCTGGTAATATTATTTTTCCAAAACGTATAGCTGATGATAATATTTCTTCAAAAACGTATAGCTGGTAATATTATTTTTTCAAAAATGTATAGCCGGCAACACTATTCTTTCAAAAAAAAAAAAAACATATAGCTGGTAATATTTTTTTCAAAAATGTACAGCTGGCAAAATTATTTTTCCACAAATGTATTATCAGAGGCCATGATGTCAGATGTAGTTTATTGTTATACCCAGGACATGGATGTAGTTTATCACCATACTCAGGATGTAGATGTAGTTTATTGTCATACCCTGGACGAGGATGTAGTTTATCATCATACCGAGGACAAGGCTGTAGTTTATTGTCATACCCAGGATGAGATCTGGGTTTGTGGGTGCTGCTGGACGTAGTTTATCATCTTACCCAGGATGCAGATGTAGTTTATTGTCATACCCAGGATGCGGATGTAGTTTATCGTCATACCCAGGACGTGGATATAGTCTGAGTGTTAACTGTTTGCCCATAGCTGGGACCCTAACAGGTGCTACCACCCCACGTCAGGGTGGACCTGGGAACACCAGCAATAAAGAGGTGGTTCCACACTCCTCAAAACCTCCTGATTAGAGGCCTTGCCATTGGATGTAGTTTATCGTCTTACCCAGGACGTGGATGTAGTTTATCATCATACCCAGGACGGTTCAAAGTTGGGAAGTGCAATAAAAGAAGCTATTGGAGTAGAAGTGGCAGGTACATTCAACTATTTCAAGGTGGGACCTAGATGCCAATCCAGTAGCACACTTAAATTTATGTAGTCAGGGCACCAGGGCAAAAAGCTTGACAGGACAGTAACTATCAAAATATTTGTAGAAAACACAGAGGGAAGCCACATCACATCTGTGAGAAAGTGGTTGAAGTCAACATGCCAAGTCAGGACTGATTACATTGCAGATCCTTCCTTGGATTTTGTTGAGAAACTCAAGGTGCTCTATATGATCAATCATTGCAGTAGGTATAGTGTTGTGGCTGAAATTCCTAACAAAGAAAGCTCTTCCATTATTAAATGCACTTTTAAATATTGGCTTTCTTATTTTGGAAGACCAGAATTTTTCTTGTCAGACAATGGAAGAGAGTTTGATAACCAAGAATTTCGAGACATGGCTCAAAATCTAAACATGGTCTTAAGAACAATTGCTGCTCAGTTTCCCTGGAGTAATGGGTCATGTGAGCATCATAATGCTGTTCTAGGAGATATGGTAATTAAGACATTGGCTGATGTTAAGTGTAATTTTGAAGTGGCTCTTGGGTGGGCAGAATGCATTGCACAATGTAAATAGATACAGTTCAAATTAATTAGGGTTAGGTAGGAATCCAAACATTCCTACACTACTGAATAATAGACCATCTGCTCTGGAAGGGATATTCACAAGTGAGTTGCTAATAATCTAAATGCAATGCATGCTGCTAGAAGATCATTTGTTGAAAGTGAGTATTCTGAAAAAATTAGAGGAGCCCTGCGACATCAAATACAATCAGTATTTCCACAGAAATATACCAATGGTGATCTAGTATATTTCAAGAGAAATGGATCAGAAAAATGGATTGTCCCAGGAACAGTTATTAGATGAGAGGCTAAGCAGGTCCTAGTAAAACATGGAGGAACATATGTAAGAGTACATCCCTGCTGGTTGATGCACCAATCCAATCAGATCAAACAGCCTGTAATTAACAGTGATTCAGACTATGTTGCAAATCCAGAGGTGTTACATGGAAATGTTACAAACAGTCCAATTCAGGATGACATAGAGGAAGAATATCTAATGCTAGAAGAGTCTGGTAACAATGTAGATATTAGTCCCCCAACAAATGAAGTATTACCAGAAAAAGCTGTGAAACCAGTAAAACAGATGAATCTACTTAAACCAGAGCAAGTAGTGAATTGCCAAATGACCGGACAGACTGAACTGAATAACCTGAGAATAATCAGTAAAGCTGGAAAAGCCACTGGTTCCAATAAATATTTCATGAATGTCATTCAAGAGGGCAATAGACCATTTTGTCTTGATTTTGAAAATGCTGTTATTTGTTGAAAACCTGTCCCAGAAGTGGATTCAATAAATCCAGCAGAGACTCTTATATTATCTACATCTGATCCTTGTGTTGAGCAGGCAAAACAGGAGCAATTATCTAATTGGCTAAAGAATAAAGTCTATACAGATGTTCCTGACATGGGGCAGAGTAGAGTCACCACACGATGGGTGTGTACAGAAAAAACTGCACAAGGCAATAATTCTGTTAAGGCCAGGCTTGTTGCTGTTTATTTGTTGCCACCACCTGAAGCTGTCAATGACAGAGGTAAACTTTGGAAGCTTACCAAGTGTGTTTATGGTTTGACCGATGCCTCAAGGTCCTGGTACAAATGGTAAAAAATGCACAGCTGAAACTTGGAGCTGAGATGTTCAGATATGACCAAGCTATTTTTACTTAGTTCCATCATGGGGAAAGACCAGACAAGGCCAGATTTCAGTTTTGATGTGAATGAATTTCCATCTTTTATGAAGAATGGAAGATTTGATTGTATATGACAAGCCAACAAGAACATAAAAAAAAGACAAGAAGGAGACTTCTTGGATTTGTATCCCATCTCTTGGTGATCTCCAGAAACTGCAAATAGTGGCATATAGTGATGCATCTTTTGCCAATTTAGAGGATGGTGGTTCTCAGGGGGAGCTATATCATTTTCATTGTTGTAATCAATGGCAAATACTTGCCTGTTCATTGGTAATCCAAGAGGATAAGGAGAGTTGTGAAAAGCACACAAGCAACAGAGATTCTAGCTTTGGTGGATCTTACTGAGGCTTGTATATATTACAAACCATTACTTTCTGAAATTCTGCACATAAATGATTTGTCAAAGACCTCTATATTTTGCAAAACAGACAACTCTGGAATACATAGTGCCACTCATTCGACCAATCTCATTCTTGATAAAAGGTTGAGAGTTGAGATGGCCATCGTCAAAGAAATGCTGGTTAAGAATGAAATAGAGGAAATCATATGGACTTCCCAAGAACACCAAGTGGCTGATATTCTTACAAAAAGAGGTGTCCCTCCTCCCCCAAAAAATCATGAGATGCATCGCAGGCCATGAGAGAGAAAAAGAAAAAGGGAGGAGAAATGTTAACTTGTGACTTATCAGTAAATTGAACCTGAGACCTCCTAATAACAAATTGTAGGTTGATTTAATTTAAATAAAACTGTTTCAGCCAATCAGAGGCAGGCTTGGGTTTGTAGCAGGCACTACTTAAGACACACACAAATTTGTTCAGTGGTAAAAGTCATTTGGCAGCTGTTATCGGGAATAGGTGGGAAAAGCTTAAGAATAGAATTAGGTCCTTCATCAAGTTTAGCAAATGGCTCACACTAGAAAAGGCTAACAAGGTGACATATCTACTTTTGTGTCATCCTGCAGTGACACTGAGGTGATACTGAATACACTTGAATGGTACAAAAATGTAACAGGAGCCAAGATTAACCGTGACAAGTCTTCCGGCTTGCAATTAGGTGCCTGAAAGGGAGTCAATCTTCCAGAGCCTTTTGGTTGGACGGATGGCCCTGTTTGTATTCTTGGAGTGTGGTTTGGACCCAACTTTCAGCTGCAGAAAAATTGGTCAGAAATACAGGCGAAGGTCGGCGTGACCGGTCAGACTTGGTGCCAAAGGAGGTTGTCCTTGAAGGCAGAGTAGAGGTGTGTGCCACCATGTCTTTCCGCTTGTCCTTTACTGCTTGTCTGTACTTCCTCTCTGTAAGAGTCATTAGAAAGTGCTTGAGCGCTTGCTATCCTCCATTTTATGGAGGGGACACAAGCATAAGTTTGACAGAGAAGTCTGTGCACAATGTTTGTGTCATGGGGGGCTGGGAATGCTGCACTTGGCAAGTCACAAGCTTGCCTTGAGGTTGGCTTTCCTATGCCACACATTGACAGGGGATTCGATTATGGTGGGGATTGTAAGGGACGCCTTCCCTTGCCTTACTATCAGTCCTCCCATATCGCAGTTTGAGTGCTGTCGTAAACCCAGGATCAGTCAAATTTCCTTCGTGAGTGTTAATCGGCCTTGAAGATCATTCCTTGGTCCAGTGACTTTTCTCAGCCTAGTAGAGTCTTCTATCAGGAACTAGTGGAGTGGGCCATGAAGGACTCACTACATGAGTGGCTTGGCTTGTTGGAGGGGGAGTTTCACTCCTTCTGGTCTTGGACGTCAGTGGCAAATTACCTCAGTAACTATGAATACAAAGCCATCATATGGGGCTTGGTGGATTTGCCAGACTGTGAATGATGTGACCTTGGCACAGAAGAAATGACTTTGTATGCCTTCTACCAGTGTCCCCGGGTCTGCCCCCTATGGGACCATGTTGACGGCTTGTATTGCTCCCAAAAAGCTTATGCTCCTTGATCGTGCATACACATGTTACAATGCCCCTGTATTCTGGGATGAAATGAATGGTGTTACTATCACTGCTAGCGAGGACATGAATGATGATTTGGATAACGCGACAGGAGGAAGTCTTGCAAGGCAACCATCTTTCTCATCAGGATCTGACCCGATTCTTTGAGCATCAGCTCAAGATGAAGATTAGAACTGATAGAAAACACTTGGTTTCAACAGACTTCAGCGAAAAGTCGATGACTGAGGCGAGCTTGGTTTGTATGAACAGGGCTAGCCTTGATTTTCTCTTTTAGGTCTACCTATATCACATTGGATAGTTTCCTGTGGAGTCCTCCCCTGGTTAGGCTAGATAAGCTTTGTATACCTAGTAATGTGAGTTGTTTCTGACTATATCTTTGGTTATGATCCAAGTTGAGATTCCCAACCTCCCCAGTTTGTTTTGGGTCCCCCTTTCATCTTGACTGGGTCAGCTTTCTTTACTCCACATGTCCATATTTATTTTTTCCTTTCTCTGTCCCTTAGCAAGAGAACATCTTGATTCTGCCATAGAGCAGAATAAAGCAGCCTCTCTTTTTTGAGGGTTGGACAGGTCTTACTAACATCAATTATTCTTAGTTTGTTTTTGGGTTCATCTCCTCTCCTTTCATTGTAAATCACCCATAGATTTTTAAGTATAAATTTTTATAATCATTAAATTTTTATGTCATGGAGAACGTTTTTTAGGTTCCCTGAGATTAAGTGGCATTATGCTATATGGAGGATTGACTGGTGACGGATGAGTTTTTATGGTGAATGTGCGAATTGTAATGAATAAATGGGTTATGAATCGGATTAGCTAGTGAAGACCAGCCTCAACCCATTCCCTCTCTTTGGACTTGCGCCATAATTGTATATTTTTTATACAATAAATATTAAAAGTCGTTTACCTGGGGAGGTGCTAACAGTTTGAGCTATTGGATTAACTCTGTGTCAGTGCTCATTTCACAACTCCTATAGGTATTTTAGCATAATCTTGAAAGTTATTTTGGATTATCCCCACATACTTTCATCAGTTTTGACAAGAAGTGATTAGAGGATGCTGTCTTCACACTTTTGTCTCTTTTCCTTCTTTGTGGTAGAATTGACAACACCAACCAGGTCCTCCCTGAGCATAGGAATATCTTTCCCTTTAGTAACTGAACTTTCTTATTGTTGTGGCCCGTTTAGGGGACATAAAGAAAGACATGGAAGACAAAGGCAGGTTGAAAAAGTATATTGAAGATATATATAAAACAATAGCATTAGTAATAAGTAGATTAGCACTGCATCTACTACTCCACTCCACTTCACCCTCTCCTCATCCATATCCGACTCTCGCAGTTTGTATTTATGAGAGATGGAAGAGTTCATTATACTGTAGAGGGTTTACCACAACACTTATGCACACACGCATAATTCCTAACTTGTAATATCTTCCTTCTTTTGCATGCATACTCATGTATTTTATTTTTATTTTTTTACTCAGTTATGTAAAAACAAAAATATAAAATATTGCCTTTTTGAAATTGTCTTCAAATTCCTTACTCCTGACATTTACATGAGCAGAATATTGTTGTCACTGCTTTTAGTCTAACTAGTAGTATGGCAACATGTATAAGTAAACAAAATATTACCATTACGAAGATCTGCCATCAGTTAGGATCTTGATGATAAATCTTTTACCTTCTCTGCAGACAGCAAGGTTGTTTCTTGGCCAAAATGAATCGCTAACATGACCAAACATGCAATTAAAGAGCTTGGTTGGGAAGTTCTGCCACATCCAACATATTCTCCTGATTCCTTCAGACTACCACCTTTTTTGGTCACTTTCTAACAACTGATGAATTTTTTGAGTCAAAACCTAATGATTTCTATCATCATGGCATTAAACAGTGGATCATTGGCAGCTGGTTGTAAACAATGAAGAGGAATACATTATTGAATGATTCATCAGAACTATTAATAAATAATAAGCATTAAAATAAATTTAAAAAAATGAATAATTTTATGTAATAACCTAATAGAAGTTTGCACACTGGTTTTATCATGAAGTTTCTTTTTATTTATTTTTGGTTATGTTTTGTAGGATATTTTATTACCAGCTCCTTCATACGGATATATATTACCAGCTCCTTCACAGGGATATATATTACCAGCTCCTTCATAGGGATAATTTCCACAATAATAATTTCTTCTTATTTGTGACACTCTCTTTTGGCTTCTTGTTTTGAGTTTTAGAAATTTAAATGCAACATCAATTTTATTTTTTTGAATCCCATTCTTTTATTCTCTTTCTACTCAATAACATTTTCTCAGTTTCTTTCACTCTCAGTAACCGTTTTTGTGTTAGTGGTTTTATTACCTTGCTTGAGTGAAATGATTTAAAAAAAACTTAGTTAAATATGATTTTTTTTTTTTTTATAAAACTTTGCAAAACTTTATGAAACCAATTATACAACCAGTCTCTGACAATTATAATGTTTTTCTAAGAGGCTCAGTGAAAGATGAAATTTCACCTTACAATGGTAAAAAAGAGAACCTGCTAAAATGCTGTGAAGGAAAACTACAATATAAATAATGACAGTCCAAGAAAAAAAAGTCATTGAATATCCTCATTAGTTTTTTAAATTCTCCCATCAAAGTCAAAAAAAAGATAACACAATCTCCATCTGCAGCAGAATATGCAGCTCACATGACTTAAGAATTTCATTGTACATTTTTTTTTCAGGCCAACACATCTACTAGTAAGTTGGGGTGATGGGTGTTTTTATCAAGTCACCATATCTAGATTGGTTGTTAACCAAGGCTAGAGATCCGAGTCTACTTTGTTATTTAAACCCATAGCTATGCAAAGAAGGAATAGATTCATGCCTGTCCCAAAGTTATTTGTGCAAAAGTGAACATCATAAAAACTTTAATTAAGTGTTTGCCCAATACAAGATCCAGGAGCCACTCAAGGTAGTGGGTTACTAAATGCTATTGCTGTATGGACATAGGAGGTGGAAAGGGGGAAGGAAATGCAGATTATGAGGATACATGCAATAGGTAATGGTTGATCCTAGATTTGGGAGTTTTTGCCATAAAGTGGCACCTGTTGGAAAGAAGCCATCTAAATATCTGAACAAACAGCTTCTTAACTAGGTGGAATTTGAACTTGGTTTGCTGACATCTCTTTCTGAGCTACTGTTATACTAACCATACATCTATGGGTCAGTGCTAAACTATTTTCTGAGTAGACCATCTTCATTGACTCCTAGCATAAATAAAGTCTATTTCATGCACTGTGCAATGCAAAAAAAAATTACTTACTCGTTCTGAAGAACCATAAGATGTACCAAAAATTAAGATGAAAATGTTTTTCACTCCTCGTATGAGAAAATAGATGAGGAAAAATATAATAAGTGACAGGATAATGATGCTGACACCTGTACCAATGGTTGCCATTACAATCACTATGATTGTAAATGTATCAGTTTCCAGGTATGGAGCAGTACTTGTGTTGGATAGGCAGAACATTGTTGGATTTTTTGTAAATGTTGTTCAGATTCTCTCAATTGATTCAGGCAAGTTGCTTTGTTGAATTGAGTTTGGTATGTTGCAATCTGTAAAAATATTTAAGACAATCATTAATTAATATTATCATTTTGGAACTTTAGGTTGATGGATGTAGCTATGTAGCTTCCTCCAATATAACATGGGGCTATTGCATAATATTGAGGTATTTGCAGTATCATGTCCTGGATGGATAGATCTCCCTGCATTTAATTCCAGTGGACAACTCTAAGGTCACATTATGCAGTAGTCTTAGCCACCTTCTGGCCAGTTTGTATTGCTTTAGACCAGTGTTTCTCAACTTTTTTCCTTCAAAGCACACTTGTAGAATAACTAAAACTCTGGGTCACACTATAAATTTTAATAAAGAAAAATTAGTCATGAAATTTGAAAATAAGAAAATAATAAAGAAGCCTCCTGAAATAAACATTTATTTTTAAAACATTTCATTGTATATTTTAGTATACTTGTGTGAAATCTGTGCATTGGAAATATTTTGAATGTTAGACCTTATATGTGATAAACATACACTCATTTTCTCATCAATACATTTAATATTTGATCTAATTTTGCATTTAATGTGCTATATACAGAAAATCCTTTTCTGCACTTACCAATTTTCTACATCATACCACTGTGAATATGATGTAGAAAATTGCAATAAAATATTCAATGCTTTACTAGCTATTGAAGTACATTCTTCTTTAAGCTGATCAATGGACACATCTTAACATTTGATTTATAGATATATAACCAGCTCCACCACTTCTGTTAATGATAAGTCAATGTCATTAGTTGAAATGTCAATTGACTAAGACATGGAAGTCATGTGCTTGGTATCTCTAGTTTTTTTTTTAAATAAAGATTTTTTAAATACAAAAATAATTCATAAATTACTCTTCTGTTAATTTGTGATGCACATGGTTAGAAACACTGCCTTAGACAATGGACAGTGATAATTATTTTGGCCTTTTTCTTCTTGAATATAAAAATAATTTTCTCATGGCCGTTACAACTACAAAAAATAAAAGTAAACCAGTAAGCAAAAAATTACCTACCTTCTCTTTCTTTTCTCCAATATTTGTGATATTCATACCAAGTTTAGAAACTTTTATCTTGAAACATTCTCCAGATATCTTAGTATTTTGTGAAACTAATTTAAACTTTTCTTTTACTACTAATGAATTCTCTGTTCCAGACTATGTTCCTCTTTGTTGAAAAGACTCTAAGATTAATAAATTTCTATCCAGGACAAGGGAATTTTCTCTTGAGTCTCCAGATGATTTTTTCATGAGCTTTTGACTTTCCTTATTGCACTCTGTTAGCTATCTTTTTTTCCTTTATCACTCCCCTTTGTTATTCATTATGTCAAGTGGCTTAACCTTTCTAATGTTACTGATGTTGCTGGTATTTTGACTTTCCATTTTCCTGTTGCTCAGCCTCTCAGTCAAATAATAGATTTCCCTTCCTCGTTTCCCTAATAATTCTGATCAACATGATTCCATATTTGATTTGTTAGTTAAACATCTCACATCATAATCCTGTGTCTTAGTGGCTTTATCACCTTCCTTGGGGTGAAATGATTAAAAAAAGTAATAATTACAAACATAAAAAAATCTAAGTTAATACTCAAAATATTGTAGCAATAGTATGCTGCTTTATTTGTATGTTGTCTACCTACTTAACTCCAGATCATGATTTCAAATCTAAGCAGGGTTCACTTAATTGTGAATATATATATATATATATATATATATATATATATATATATATAAAGAGAGAGAGAGATATTATACTATCCTGGGTATGATGATAAACTACATCCAGCAGCAAGGCCTCTGATTGACAGGTCTTGAGGAATGTGAAACCACTTCTTAATTGCTGTTGTTCCCCGGTCCATCCTGATCCAGGGTGGTAGCACCTGTTAGGGTTCTAGCTATGGGCAAATAGTTAACCCTCAAACTGGGGTCAAAACACTAAAAATACATTTTTATAGTAAAAATATGAGCAATACATTTTCATAGCCAAAAAATTACCAGCAATATATTTTTGAAAAAAAAAATATTAGAAGCAATACATTTTTGTAAATAAAATCACTAATTCTCCCAAGAAGATTAAATTTCAGCATAAGGAGTTTATATATCTCTAAACAAACAAATATATATATATTGTATCTGGTTGATACTAAACCTTCTTTTAATCCTAAGTCGTTATGTCCTAGTGGATATTTTAAGACCAGAATTAATAGTCATATTCACAATTGAGATGTTATACTTTGATACACTGAATTTTTGAATTCATCATCTGGTTTCTAACTTTGATTTAGTTTCAATAATGGCATTCTATACTACAGGCTAACTCATGGTGCAACTAAGAGCCAGAGTCCTATTTCAAAATTTTTGAATTTCAGTAATTTTGAGAGAAAAAGACACACATTATAATTAGTTAAGTATATTTTTTTTTTAAATATTTGAGGATTTAATAGCTTACTATGCTAGCAAGTCAAAGTCACTGACTCAACGGTGTCATTTTTCTTTCTGTTACAACAAATTATCACATTTTGGATCTATTATTAAACATTTGTGGTTATTATTAATTAGATTTTTAATAGTTTAGCACAATGTTATACCTATTTACATTAGAAACAACTCATACTTGCTACCACAAACCACGAAGTGTCTCATCATATGGTGTGTTTACATTTAACTCTCAGCTGATGCTTCAGGGTTGCACTCAAGAGTGCAAATGTTGTGTTGCTTTCACATCATCCCTACCACAGTCTGTTATTACTCTGTGAATATGTTGTAGGCTGTACTGATGATGCATTAGCCTTGTCTGAATGTACTTTATATATATATATATATATATATATATATAATGTATAAAATTCTGTTTGTAGGTTAAAAAGACATCATCAGCTCCACAACAGAAATATATAAATTATGAACAAATAAGCATAAACAAAAACAATAACAGACTTTTGTATAAAGACATTTTAGTGAAAATTCTATTTTAAAGAACATATACATATATAAAAAGTTTATGCTTATCTGATGGGAGCCACATGGTTTGCCAGAGTGCTGTCCCCTGGCATCTGCTTTATTCGGCCATTGAAGTTGAAGAGAGAAAATTTGATTTTTGTTTCAATTGGCAGCAAAAAAATGCCTGTTCTGGTCATGATGGGAGTTTTAATAATAAACTATTTTTTTTTTTAATAATCTCACTTTTTGTTTCTTTATTGTTAATTATTGTTTGTATCTATGTTTTAGATTTATTACTTAACATTTTTTAAATTAAATTTTTAGATTTATTACTTAACTTTTTTTTAAATTTTTAAATTTATTACTTAACTTTTAACTTTTCTCTTTTATTATTAATTATTTATTATTTTGGTTTCATACTCCTACATAGTCTAGTAGTAAGGGTCAGAGGTTATTTAGTAATTGATTTGTTGCTATCACTCCAAATATATTATTGACTATGCATTTGTATTATTACAGTAATTAACATTACCTAATTTAGTAAAACAGGGAATACAATAAATGCAGTATGTCTGTACACAGAGTTGGTGGAAGTTGTTTTTATTTTTGGTAGTTGCAACAAACTAAAGTACCTTTATCAGTGCACTATCATATGTTTCAATAGTACATAATGTAAGGCTTTTATTCTTGGTGTACATATGAAATGTAACTGTCAGCCTGTACTATGTGGCTGGGGTTGAGGCTTGTGAAGATATATGGTAGGTCTAGATAAACAAAATACTTACATTATCAGTAGGAATCTGCTAGCTGGTTATTATCAGTACTGAAATAAAAAACAATATATATGGTATGATACTAATGGGATATACAGTATTTATTACATAAATATGATAATTGTAAGGGTTCATGATTGCTTGAATCTTGTGACTGAGGTTTCTAAGGGCTGGCAAACTTCTTTCTTCCACTTGACCTTTGAGTGCTAAGATGCAGGGTGATTTTTTAAAGGCATTTTTCATGGAAAAAATGTATCTTAGCCTATATGAAATATGATAATTCATTTTGAAAATACTTATTTTCGGTTTGGGAACTGGCAAATATTAAACAAAACAAGGAAGTAGTCAAAATTTCTCATCAAAGAAATAATCTACATAATGTTGAAATTTTGTTAAACAAAAAAATTACTTTTCAAATATATTATATAAAAGTTTTTAAAGTTCTTAGACTAGAGCAGAAAACTAATACGAATTTGAAATGAAACTAAAATGCATAATTTAAAAAAAAAAATAGTCCTCCAGTGCTGGCCCTTAGTTGCACCATGAGTAGACCTGTAGTATAGAATACCATGGTTTCAATGTAACTATTGTGATTGGCTAACTTTAGGTGTAGTTGATATATACTGGTGTTTCAAACAAAATTGACTACATCCAGAAGCAATGCTTCTGATTAGGAGGTTTTGAGGAGTGTAGAACCACCACTTAATTGCTGTTGTTCAATGGTCCATTCTGACCTGCACCTGTTAGGGTCCCAGCTATGAGCAAATAGTTAACCCTGATATTGGGGTCAAAATACTATGAAAGTATAAAAAAAATATTACCAGCAATACACTTGACTCTCAACAAAAACCCTTTTTACAAAAATATGTCAATGAAAGCTGATCTACAAACTGATTCCTTCCTTACAAAGAATACATATTCTATTCATATGAACCTATCCTAAAAATCTTATCAGCATTAAATAACCCATTAAGCATGATATACTGTAGAACAAGATAAACCAAACCAGAATTGGGCAAGTGACTTTTAATTAATCTAGTGTGACATTAAGTGATCTCATCTAAATATAATAATTCATGTCTCATCCACGTTATTCCAGTAGTTCTATTTTCTCAGGAATGAGCAACTCAACACTGCCAACTGAGTGCTGAGACAACTCAGGACCAAGACAGCTCAGCACCAGAAAAAAATAACTTTTTTATAACTATATCAGTTATTAAGGATTAAAACTTGAATTAGTGAATATTTTTCTTCAGATAAGGCATTTGAAAAGGTATTATGAAAAACATGAACCAGTTTTTTGTTTTATTTTTAATAGAGTACTTTTACTTTATTAAAAATAATTAAAACCAAAAAACTGGTTCATATTTTCCACACCTTTTCAAATGTCAAAATATGACAAAAAAAGAAGAAGAAAAATGTTCATTAATTAATGTTTTAATTGTTAATAAATTACTGTTATTCGGTTATAAAAAAGTTATGTTTTTTTAGTTCTGAGTTGTCACTGAGTTGTCACCCCTATTTTCTTATACACTTTTCACTGATTGCTAAGTAAGGTGGTAGGAACATGATGTCAACATTAGTAGTAGGTGTTGCAGGATAGTAACTCTAGTATTTAAGAAAAATCTCATTTTAACAAACACCAAATCCCTTGTAGTTTGGTATAAATCAGATCAAAGGATTTAAATGCTACACATTGTTGCAGCCAGTATTAGCATTTAGCAATGTCTGAGACTTCTCTACTGTAAAAGAAAAAAACAGCAGACAGTGAAAAAATTCTAGCATTTAGCTTTTTGTACACTTGACAGCAAAAGGTTAGAATCGATCAAAGAATTGTATTTTCTATATTTTTATTCACCTTCCTTCTGCTTACTTTTAAGCTAAATGCTGAGAAATTGATAGATGCGAGGATTAAATAATTTGCTTTTCTCATTCAAGCTGAGAGAGACAAAGATATTTCAAGGAACATCATCCGCCTTAAACAAGTTGATTCACAGAGGTTCATGCCTGATTGCACAATGAATAAAAAGATCAGCATTTGGCACACGAATTGTGTCTTGATGCAATGAACTCTGGTAATGCCAGCTTGGCCTTGAAGAATGCTACAAGTTAGAAATAACAATTTTATCGATTGCCTTTTGCCACCCTCCCCCAATCATTTTTAATTTTTAATAGGAATGAGGTTTTAAGAAGTTGGCATCAATTTTATTTTTATACCTGATATAAAAAAAATCAGTCAAAATTGATCGAGATAACTTCAAATCTATTTTGTATATCTAAATATAATTTTCTATGAGTAAGCTTATTAAAAATGCAGTTGATTGATTTGTATTTTTTTTATGGCTTATCAACCTTTTTATTTAAAGTTAGAAAATATTCTTCTTAGATTTTAAGAATTAAAAAATTTTTTTTAATGATTTACTTATACAAGTCCAAATAAACCCATAGTTGGGTGGAGCAGATGGATTCATACCGCTTGCAAAGGTATTTGTGCATAAGTGAATGCAACAAACCTGATGGGAATTAGAACTCAGCTCTCTATTTTCCAGTTCCAAGCCATTATCCATTGCACCAATTGTGTATCTGACCTTACAACACCTGGTATTCCCAAACAG
Source organism: Acanthosepion pharaonis (assembly GCA_903632075.3). Taxonomy (NCBI): domain Eukaryota; kingdom Metazoa; phylum Mollusca; class Cephalopoda; order Sepiida; family Sepiidae; genus Acanthosepion; species Acanthosepion pharaonis. The sequence continues at coordinate 2,888,717 of CAHIKZ030001524.1, read as the reverse complement.
TCACCCATCTAGGTACTGACCAGGTTCAATGTTACTTAACTTGGGTGATTGTACAAGAACCAGTAAAGATATATATATTACAGTGCTACAATATGATAAAGCCATAAGCCAAAATGATGAATCAAAATGAAATATGTAAATGTGCTTTGGAAATAATGTTCATGAGTCTTGTTCCACATAAGGGTCATAACGACATCACATGTATTGAAGTCATAATAGCAGTGGTTATGTTTTGAGAGTAGCAGAGGTGTTATCAGATTGTAATGGACTTAGTTACTGTTTATAGCAAGAAGAATTATGAATTACTATGAATTCAACATGTGAAAGATTTTTTCATGCATAGTATGAAAGCTTTACTAAGTGCTCAATAATTTAGACCTTGTGTGAAGGTTGTTTAACAAGGTGGTGGTAAAGACAGATCAATGTATTAAAACTCATATAGATGTTGATGTTTTTTTTTAATAATTTCACTCCAAGCAAGACAATAAGACAATTAAGATGCAAGGGGTTACTGGGTGTGAGAAAATGAAGATTATGTATTCTTTTTTGTATTGTACAAATATTTTTTCATCCATTAAAATAGATAAATGAAATTTATTTCTATTAAATCAATTTTTTTCTGTTTTTTCTTTGCATATTTAGTTATCATGCATTTGTGTACAGTTAATTATATGAAAAGTATGTTTATTCATTAGTTGTATTACAGTAAATTAAAAATTTGTATGTGTATGAATATGTCCCCACCCCACAAACACTATATATTTATACAAAGAACAACATAGTTTCCAAAAGAAGAGAAAATTATATTTATGCTTATAAAGATAGCTCAGAAAAGAAAAAAAAACATTTATGTGCTGAGCTGTTAGAGAATGTGTGTGATATGTCATATGGCTGGATGAACTTAACAATTTGGCCTGTTGGGAGGAACAAATCCCCCTTGGCAAAGAGAAGTCTTGTAGGGTCATTAATACATACTGGAGTTAAAAAAAAACTGAGAGTGCTGATGTCCCTTGCTTTTATAGTTCTGAATACAACACTATTTAGTGGATGTTCTGGCAGAAAGGTGGGTTAATTCTTACAAGGGAAGACAGCATGACAGAGCCCATCTTATTTCAGGCTGTTTTTGAATTTGGTGTGGTTCTTCTCCTAGTCTGATTATCCAAGGCTAAATATCTCAGTTCTGCCCTGCTTTTTAACCAAAGCTGTAAAAATAGTGT
>CAHIKZ030001524.1:2837500-2882500 GCA_903632075.3 Acanthosepion pharaonis | reverse complement strand
GTGTATGTAGAGTGGTTTATCGTTAGGTTTTCTGTATGGTTTATATGTGCCTTCTCTTGGGTTGAAGGTCACATCTAGGAAATCTACTTCGTTTAGGTTAGTTTTATATCTATGTCGAATCCGTTATTTTTAAAATCTTTATTATTGCTTTTGTAGTTTTGTCTGTGTTTTGTTTGTTACAGTTTCTTAAGATTATGAGGCCGTCGTCCTGTAGAGTCCTGTGTCATTTTTATCTATTATTTTGCTCAGTTCGTGTAGTAAGTAAATGCCTATGATTTCGCATGCCTCTGCACCGTCAAAGCTTCCCATTGTAGTGTCAAATATCCCATCTTTCTTTATCCATGCTTCTTCATTGTGGAATAATAATGATTTACGGGAGTGCTTAATGATGTTGATTTCGCTTGGTTTTATTATTATTTGTTCCTGAGCTAAGTCGATGGCCTTATCTAGCATACGTTCTGTTATAGATGGGTAAAATTCTTTTATGTCTAATTGTAGGAATTGGCAATTTTGTTTTGTTATTTATGTTGTGGAACCAGTCAATAGTTGTTTTCGTATTTTTCCACTGGTTTACTCCCTAATTTCTTCCTAAGTTCAGAATTAATTCTTTCTAGTATTGTTTTACTTATTTTACCTAGTTCGCTTTTGGCTGGGTTTATGAGTCTGCATGCAGGATTAGTTTTGAAATTTTCTTTATGGTCTTTTAATGTGATAAAGGCTCGTGCCTTGCTAATACAATTTATTCGGTCATCTAGGTCTAATTTTTTGGGCGATTGTTTTAGCTTCCTTATTGATATCGTGTTCTGTTGTTTGGGGGTGCCTTTTTGTATGTTTTGGTTATGTTGTTCTTGAGTAATTTATTGTGTGTAGGAGGGCTTAGTTTGTATAAATTTCTCGTTTTGTCAATATGATAAATACACTTGCTGAATTGTTTATTTTAGTTATATCTGCTTTTAGTTTTTTTGAAATGCATCTTGTTTTTTATGGAATTTTATGTTTCTAACTAGGTCAGTTAAGTCTTTCTCGAAATCGTCTAATTCTTTTTTTTGTGGGGGCATTTTTTGTTTTGAAGCCGTATTTTCCTTCTTAAGTGTGTTATTGTGAAGGTCCTGATTTAAAAATGGACTTTCCATCTCATTCTTTTAAGGAAACTTTCTATTTTTCAATTAATTTTAGTTTATATATAGTAGGGGATGGGATGGGTATGTTTTTTTTCGAGGAGTAGTCGAGGTTAAATTTTTCCATGTCCATACTGTGTTATAAATGTAGCGAGAGTGCTCTACTGTTTACCAGGAGCTGAATATAATTTCTGAGTATAAATTTTACTACGTAACCTAAAAAAAATGAAAATTCAGGAAAAAATAAAATAAAAAACAAATACAATAATAATAATAATAAAAAAAAAAAATAAATAAATAAATAAAATAAATAAATAAGTACTATGTTGCTTAAAACCGAAAACCAAAAAGAGAAAATATAAAAATAAATTGACCTAAATTCATCCAAGTAAATAAATAGGCAAACCAATCCCAAATTAAAAACTGTTCCTGCCAAAAAAATAATAGTTAGAATGAACTACAACAACCAACCCCCAAATTGAACAAATAGCTTTAATTAAATTCTCAAACCAAAACAAAACTGTTAAATACGTGATATAAACAAATTTTTACTACGTTAATAAATAAATAAATAAAATAAGAAACAAAAAAAAATAAATAAATAAATAAAATAAAATAAAAAAAATAAATAAAACGAAATAAATATAACTTGACCCAAATAAATGAACAAAGCGACTTCGGTAAAAATAACCGCCATAATAGAATACCCACAATGCACCACTAACCCGTATATATATAAATAGAAAAATAAAAAAATAACATTGCATATATATATAGCATGAACAGACTGTCGCACTTCTATTTATTTTTTTTATATTTACACACGCTGATCTCTGAAATTGAGACTTTATCCTAAATATATTGACTTGCTTTTATAAAATATATATATATTTATATATATATATATATTTAAATCTCAGATATTTATATATATATTGAGATTGTTCATAAATATAGCACACGTAGGTAGATATATCTTATAAACCTATTAATATATATATATATATACATTTAAATATATAAATATATATATATATAAATATATATATATATATATAATAAATATATACATATACATAAATATATATTATAGGTAATATATAACAAATATATCATATATATATATATTTACACATTAAAGTATTTATTATATTTTTATATATTATATATATATACAAATATACACGGACAATATGGATTATATATACATTTATATATATTATATATATATTTAAATTATATATATATTTAAAATAAGTATATCATATATTCTATTACGTACATATATATATTTACGAAGGTAGATTCTAAAATATATATATATAAATATAAATATATATATATATATATATATATATATATATATATATATATATATATATATATATATATATATATATATAATATATATATATATATATATATATATATACATATATATATATATATACATATATATATATATATATATATATATATATATATATAAATATATATATATATATATATAAATATTTATATATATATATTTAAATGTATATATATATATATATATATTTATATATATATATATATATATATATATATATATATATAAATAATATATTATATATATATATATATATATATACATATATATATAGAACATATATATATATATATATATATGTTCTTACCTATCATTTATATTTAAGAAAATATTTTTAATACATTTTTTATTATTATATATACATGTTGCATTTATTTCTTTTTATAAATAGATTATATACATAATAATGCCATATATATAAAAAAATATATATATATATTTACAGTGACATTTGTATATAAACAATATATAATTTATATATATCATACATTGACAGGCCATCCAAATGGATACGTATTTACATACATATATATGTATATATATATATATATATATATATATATACATACATATATATATATATATATATACATATATATATATATATATATATATACATACATGTCATGTATATATACATACATATGTATATATATACATAATACATATGAATATATATATATACATACATATATATTATATATATATACATGTTATATACATATATATATACAAACATATATAAATGTACATATGTAAATATATATATATATATATAAAAATAGTATATGTATATATATACATAAAATAAAATACAAACATATTAACGTATGTATATTTTTATACACAAAAATATTTATATATATATAAGTATACATACATATATATAGAGATATATATATACAGATATATATAAACACACGTATTATATATATATATACATGTATTGTATATATGCATACATACATAGGTGTATCTATACATATATATATATATACATACATACATATATACATACATACATATATATATGTACATACATACATACATATGTATATATACATATTACATATATATATATACATACATACATACATATATATATATACATACATACATATATATATATACATACATACATATGTATATATGTACATATATATATATATATACATATACATACATATATATATATATATATACATACATACATACAGATATATATATATATATATATATAGGAACATACATATCACATATATATACATATATATATATATATATATATAGGATATATATACATACATACATGCACATACATATATATATATATATATATATATATATATACATACAGACATGTATATGTAGTATATATATATATATATATATATATATATATACATATATATATATATATATATATACATATATATATATATATATATGTACATATCATATATATATATACATAAATATATATAACATAGATACATTGGGGGCAACAGTCTGTGTATATATATATATAGGCCTACATATGTGTGTATATATAAATATATATACATACATACATATGTATATATATATATATATACATATGTATGTATGTACATACATACATATGTATATATACATACATACATATATATATACATACATGCATATATATATATACATACATACATATGTATATGCATGCATACATATATATGTATACATATATGTACACACATACATATATATATATGTGTATATATATATATATACATACATACATACATATATATATATACATACATATATATTATATATATATATATACATACATATGTATACATATATATATATATATATATATACATACATACATATATATATATACATACATATATATATATATACATACATACATATATATATATATATACATACATATATATATACATACATACATATATATATATATATATACATACATACATATATATATATATATATATATACATACATATATATATATTATATATACATACATATATATATATATATATATATATACATACATACATAATATATATATATATACATATATATATATATATATACATATATATATATATATATATATACATATACATATATATATATACATACATACATACATATATATATATATACATATATACATACATATGTATATATATATATACATATGTATATATACATATATATGTATGTATATATATAAGATAAGTCGACTTACACAAATATCACTTTCTCATGTTTAATATTGCATTTTACTGATAGACTTATCACTTGCAAATAATTTATTCATTCACCAACACAAACACAGACCAGAAATATTTACTAACAACCACATTACAAGAACTTTCATATATCTATCAAACTTGTACAACAAAATCCTTCTGATAATATATATATATTTAACCAATTGGATGTCTAGTAACACTGATTAGCTGTGATACAGTGAAACAGTTTGTGGATGACTATATATATATATATGAAGAAAAATATACTGACAAAACAAACAAAAATCCTAATATGCGATTATGCTGTTTTAATGTTAACATCGGACGTTTCGGTCTAATAGACCATCTTCAGGACATATTCATAAAACATAATTAACATAGACCATATACAATTCAACATGAAAAAGACGATGGACATAGAAACAATACCAATCCAAACAGATAACTGAGATCTTTTATAAGATCAGCGTTCTGTTTAAATATGATCACATCGTTGTCACGTGGGCGATGTTGTGAAAACGTATTCCTAAAATTTGAGTATTTTGAATAAAAAAACGAAAAGAATTTTATTTTGTTTATTGTACAATCAAAGTATTGAAACATGAAGGCTTTTGCATAGTGATTTCAATATGTTTTTATTATAATCTTTTATAATAAAAATAATAATAATATATTGCTCTATTTTATATTGAGCACTTTTTTAAAAGTAAATGCTACGATCAGTGGAATTTTATTCCATCTGTTCTTTCTCTCATTTGTATATATATATATATATATATATATATACCTTACACACAGTTATACCCCCATCTAAAATAAGATACTTAAGCAAAAAAAAAAAAAAAATGGAAAAGCAAATATTAAATAAAACCAGCAGACACCTACCTCTATATAGTCAAACGTTCAGACTTTTTGTAAGTTAGTTTCACTTAAGAAGAGAAATTATCTATCAAATTTCATACCCAACTCTTCCCTAACCTGAAACTGGGTTGGAGGTCAAACTGATTTCCAAGAAAGAATGTGTATATATTTGTTTGTTACAGTCTACTAAAAACTTTAAAATTCAAGTTAGATACTTAAAAATGCAAAATACGAATTACATATTTCTCTTTTCTTTAAAAGACGCCACACAAAAGTAAATTGACCAATTAAATAGTTAGAACTCAGCTATGTGTATGCAGGAAAGTGATATGAAATTAAAAACAATGACAGTAATGAATTATTTAAAATAAAGAAAAAAAGATTATATATATATATATATAGTCATCCAAAGACAGACTGTTTTGCTGTTTCACAGCTTATCTGTGGCTACACATACGATCGCTTCAAGCCAGGATCAAAACCCAGCCAATTTGATATCAGTCAGAAATTCCAACCCCTATATATATATATATATATATATATATATATGGATTAGAATGTATATAATTAAGTAGAGTGTGAGTTTTTATGCAAAAAAATAGCAAGTTGAACTATACACAGGTATTTTTTTTCTGGAGGTTTTAAAATTCAGACATTTTATCCATTGCAGCCTATATATATATATATATATATATATATATATATATCACACATACGCACAATTACTCAAAAAATAAGAGAAAATAATTAAGTAAAAAGAGAAAAAAAAAAATGAAATAAAATGGAGACACACCTATTTCTGTGGAGGAACAACCTGTTGTTCAAATATTATGGAAAGTAGCTGTTAAACAAATTAAGAAAAAAATGTCTTTTTCCTGCAAATTAATCATATTTCTTTGTCTTCAATCCTAAATTGCACCACCTTAGCTGTGGGGTTGGATTTTCAAAATGGCAGCCACTTGTCCTCTGCCTTTCAAATGTGTCTACTTATCTATAACATCTGTTAAAAACAAAATTGAAAGTCCATAAAGCAGATAACAATTAATCAAATATTTATGACTTGAAACAAGAAACTTATAAAGATTTTCCCTTTGACATGCAATAAATAAAAATGAAAAAAGATGATCTTGCTTAATTCTTATCAGAATTTAATTGATTAATTCATTTTTTAGGGTTTATCAACCAGTTTCAGGTTATTTAAAGATAGAAAATATTTTCAGATTATAAGAATTTTTTTGTTGCCATAATAAAGGTTTTATTGATACAAGCCTTACTAATTAACTCATAGCTGGGGGAGAAGAGGTGGATTCATACCTTTCCCAAGGGTATTTGCACATAACTGAATATAACTAACTCAACTGGAATTGGAACTTGTCTCTGTGATTAGCAATTCCAAGACATTATACCTTAGACCACCTGCACATCCAAGCTTACAGCTCCTGGTATTCTCAAGTGGTCACCCATCTAGGTACTGACCATGTTCAATGTTGCTTAACTTCAGTGAAGTGTACACAAACCTGTGTTGCAACATAAAGTGGATGTAAGCCTCATCAGAATTTAAGATATGGCAAAATTTTATTCAAAAATAAAAATATGAAGGAGGTGGTAAAAATAATTGTTAAAGTACAACATGGGTAAAAAAGAAGCTATCCAAAATAAAAAAATAAAAAAATAAAAAATTGTCTCATGGTCACAGATATCAATAACTCCGAGGGTCATAGGGGCAGCAATTCTACTGCAGCCATAGCAGCAGTGGTGTTTCTCGGGTAAGACAGCCTGACAGAAATCAATCCTCACTGAGTTGGTTTTGAATTCAGTGTTTTCCTTTTCTTAGACTGGTTACCAACCAAGGCTATACATCCCAATCTGTCTTGCTATTTATCCATAGCTGAGGGAAAGGGTATTAGCACATAAGTGAATGCAGTGACTAGAATTTGAACTCAGCTCTCCAATTCCTTAATCCATGCCACTACCCCTTACTTTACTGTGTCCTCCAAATTGTTTAAGAGTTGTATAAATCAGCAAAGTATAGAATTCAAGACTCTGAAGGATTCAGGGTTCAGGGGCAGATTTGTGAGACTGGGCTAACATTTGAAAATCAAGTACAGTAAAACCTCAAATTAATGGTCCCAGAACCAGCAGACACTGGATTTAAATTCAAAACTTTTCTAAACTTTATTTAAAGGTATATAGTAACTTAAAAATAAAATACGCATACATATATACTGTATTTACATTTATTTACAATAATTTCATACTGTACTGGGTGTTTTTAGCCAAAAAAAGGAGCTTCAAATTAACAGACAAACAGCTTTAATGGACAATACCCTCTATTATTACATTAAATTGAGGTTCCACTGTACTGCAAAATTTTGAATTCACCTTCTTCACATTAGTAGCCTAATGTTATAACATGTGTATGGTAGCACAGAAGAACAAACAAAACACCAGTAAAGCAAAAGGAATAGATGACAAGAATTATTTTGTATTCATGATACAGCAGATGGTGTGTCTGTAAATGTAGGTAAGGTAGGGGGCTTTGTAAGAAGGGTAGAGTTAGTAAGGTATAGTATTACATTTGTCAGATCAGTTGACTGAGGTCACAGTGGTGATGTTGAGAGATATCTGGAGTGGCTTAGTGAAGCCACAAAACTGATTTTGCTGCTACAGAGGGTTCAAGTGGAATATCTCTGTGGGTAAGGAGTGGATGTTTGGAGGAGGGTGAGTCTCAAGTGGATATGTGTCAGGTTGGTTGACTGAAGTCATGGTGGTGATGTCAAGAGCCCGCTAGTGTTTGCAGCTGGCTTTTCGGGTGCATTCTGAGCCAGTCATTTATGAGTAGCTTTCTTAAAAGCAAATTTGGTGGCTTCCAGATTCATTCTTTTTTCCAAGTTTTTTTTTCTTTGGTAGCAATGTTCATAATTGGCTTCTTTTATGTTGTACTTTGTTTTTATTTTTGAGGGGATTTCTTTTGTGGGCAGGATGTGATGCTCAGAGACCTTGTGTAAAGGATGACTTTTTTTATTTTGGGTTTTGCCTTTTTAGCACTCACATTGGGCCAAGTGAATCTGAAAGAGACTGAATGTTATTTTAAAAGTAGCTCCAAATGTTTCAAAATTTGGCAACATTGAACTTTCAAAAGGATACCAATTTGGAAATTCTGTTCAGGACAATGATGAGTGTAAACTAATGGTTATTGAGAAAAATTAACTATTCAAACTATATTAAAATTTTCAAACAGTTAAATTTCAAACTATATTAAAATTTTCAAACAGTTAAATTTTAACCAGGATTTTTTTACAAATAATTTTCACCCTGTACAAAGTAAGAGGCACAGTTTATAGGGATATGTGGGAAGATAATGGTTGACCCTAGACTTCATCATCCACATTGATGCAGGGACTCTTTTGGAATTTATCAAGGCAGGAAAGTGAAGACTGAATAGCTCCTACTCATATATGGCAGCAGGATTCCAATTTTTGGCCTGATCTGGCTTTTGTAAAGGTAAAGGATAGCAGGTACTTACTGGAGCAGTAGCAGGGCAAACTTGACCCTTAGTCACAGTTGCCAACCAATATAAAAGAAGAAGAATTCTGAATTCAAAACTATGTAACTCTGGTGGAACACATACTTGAACTGTAAGAAAGATCTGCTCAGCATAGTTGCAGTATAAACCACAAGTTGGCTGTTTGGGTGTTGAAGAAACAGAAATGGGTCTGAAGAGACAACAGAGGGCCCTGGAAATTTTTGTATATCCTTAATAGTTAGAATCTTCATCATGCAGGTAAAAGAATAGAAAAAAATACTGGGTGACACTTAAATACTATTGGTTGCAATATACATCTGATAAAATGGTTGAAGAAAATACCAGTTCAAATATTGTGATCAAAACAACAAAGATGAAGATATTTTAATAATTTGAGAAAGAAAATGCTTCATTTCAGAACTTCAGATAATATTTTCAGACATTGTTTTGTCATCCTTAAACCTGATTTCTTATTTCATGTGCCATATCCCTTCAGGATAAGGGTGATCAAAGCTCTCCACAGCTTCTTATCCTTTTTAATTCCAGGCACTGTTCTGCCATCCATTTACACAAGCTCATTAGGTAGGTTAATTGCCATTTCCCCCCCATGCCACCTTGCTTTCAGCATATTTTGTGTCTTAAATTTCTATTCCTCTTTTCACTATGTATGCCACAAATTTTCAACTGTCACTTCCTGAAGTGATTTCTGATCTCGAGAAATTTTAGGGTTAAAAAAAAAAAGAAAAACTTTTAACTATACATATAATCTAATCCTTCTTAATTTTTTTTTCTTGTGTTGAGTGGTTGGTGAGCAAACCAGCTTCACCTGCCTCTCTCCATATGGAGTAAGGTAGCAAACTTGTAAGATGAAAAAATAAGATCAAACAAAGATCTGAGTTAATAAGTTAAATGGCTACCAAACTAGAAGTGATGTCTTAATAAAGCCACTATAGAGAATGCATTATTTATTTTTACTTTGTAATCTTATTTGTTAGCCTGTTATTTTGGAGGTTTTGCAAGGAATCGCCCAGTGTCCTGTTTCAGAAATAAGTTTTTCATTTCACCAAGAAAGACTTCCTACTTTTTAGATATTCTTGTGTGGTTATAAGAACATGTGTTTACTGATTCATAAATATTAAAATATCAAATGTATCTGCAGTAAAAGCTTAGATAATACTGCGTTTTGACAAAAATTTAAGGAAAGTGAAATTAATTTACATACACTAAAGTGCAACCATTCTTTTTCTGCTTTTCAAGAACCTGTGGAGGTCACAACCAATCACAAGAGACAAGACATGACAACAAACATTAAATTTAAAAATACAAAAACAAAATGACATTTTTTTTTTTAAATCCCAACTGGTAGTAGACAAGATCTGAAAGCAAAGAGATAACTAAAATTTCCTGTCTACACTTTGACAAAAAACAAAAAAAATAATGTTACTCAGCACCAACTTTCAAAAACTTACTATTTCAATTTTTTACACATGAAATTACAATTAAGAGGTTGTTCCACACTCCTCAAAACATCTCGATCAGAGGTCTTGCTGCTGGATGTAGTTTATTGTCATACCCAGGACACAGTTCAGTTAAAATTCCCTGAAAGTTGCTTGGATTGACAAGCATCTGAAGAAGGTCAGAGGGCAAAAGAGCTGAAACATGAAAATAGGTGTAAAGTTTCAAGTGGAAAGCAAGCCTAAACTTTAATGTATGGAAAACAGAACTGACAAATCAGCTGATTTTCCATTTGAACTAATGTCATTGGAAAAGACAAGAATCCTTCTCTTCTTTCACAAGGTAAATAGCAGGGAATACTGAGCTAACCTTAGCTGGAAACCAGTCTAGGAGAAGGAAAACTGAGAATTCAAATCCAAGAGTAGAATCCTCTTCTTGCTTTACCCATGAGTAAAAGTTGGGGTAGCATACTCTTGATATATTGAAGGCATATCAACTTCTATAGTTTATTTATTTAATGCCGAAATCTAAATACAAGGTATCCCCCCACTACCAAAAAAAAAAAAAAATTGTAGTCAATTCTGGCTCAAATTTTAACAATGCTGAATGTTTAATATTTTCATTTTTATAGACCATTTTTCTTTGAGGGAAACATGACTGGTAATGTTTATCTGCAAATGCTTCAGAACTGGTTATTTGACGAGTCCATTGCTAATGAGCATGAACACTTCATTTTTTAACAGGATGGGGTCCCACCTCACTGGAAGCTGACTGTACGGACTTATCTCAATGAGAATCTATCAAGGAGATGGACTGGGCATGCCAGTGATAATGTTCTGTTGTTGAAATGGTCACCATGTTCACCTGACGTGACACCTTGTGATTTTTTTCCATGGGGTTATGTGAAAGGACAGGTCTATATCCCCCACATCTTCTTACAGGCCTCAAGGAAAAGAGAATTATTGAGGCTGAAGATTGTTATGCAAGACATGCTACAGCATGTTTGGCAGTAGTTGGACTACTGTCTTGTTGTGTCACAGGTGGTGTGCTTATTGAACATTGGTGAAGCTTTGTGAAATCAGTTATAAAATCTATATCCCTTTGAATCTTTTGTTTGAATTTTAATAAATAAATTTTTTATTGTTCAGCATGAAGCCTATTTAATTTTGTCTGCCTGGGACATGTAGTTACTCAGATATTCATTTTTTAAATAATGTCAATTTTCTGAGACACCCTGCATTTTGTACACAATTTTATTCTATAATCTAAGATAATCATGTTTTAGTGATACAAATCTTACTAATTAACCCATAGCTGGGGTGAGAAGAAGTGGATTCATACCTTTTCCAAGGGTAAAGGTGTGTAAGTAAATAGAATGAACCTAACCGTTATTGGAACTCGGCTCTCCAATTAACAATTCTGAGTCACCTGCAACACCTACTATTACAAGCTGTCACCCATCTAGATACTGACCAGGCTCTATGTTGCTTAACCTTGGTGATCATACAGGAACTAGTGTTTCAATGTGATGTGGTTGTAAGCCTCCTAATTAACGAGCTAGTCTAAATGCTTAACAGAATAGGAACTAGAAGGGGTAATAAAAAGACAAACATTACACAGAGCTACAAAAGACAGGAAGTTGTGGAGAGCCATAGCCACCTACATCCTGAAGGGATACAGTATATAGAAGAAAATGAAGTAATATGAATGCAAATGGAGGCGGTAAAGTGGATAGATAACTGACTTTTGATTTGAAAAGGTTACAATTTTAGTGTTCTAAGAAGAACTGATATAGGTGTCTGTTCTACAAATTAGGGAAAAATCTGAGTGGAAATTTCTCCTTACATTTTGATCACAGAGGAAATGAGAGTGATTTGACTTTGTGAAAGTGGTATGGCATGTCCTAACTGTAAAGGTCTGAACTGGTAGAACTAAAGATTAGAGCTCATCTGGACATTTGTCAAGGAAATAGAAAAAGAGTAGAAGAAGGCTTGTAATATTGCATCAGTGGAAAAATGGTTGTGGAGTGGAAAATAAGTGACCCCCCCAAAAGATCGCATACATGAATTTAAACTCTATCAAGGCTGAAAAGTAAAGACTAAGCAAGTAAAAAATTCAGTTGTCTAGATTTTTTATAGTAAAAATCTGGGCATTGGAATTCCAAACAATAATAAAATATAAATAAAGAAAACATGGTCTCATGCCTGTTAAATAAATTATTTATATTTACAAAAATATATACATGAATTCAAAAGAGTTAAAATGGAGTTAAAATAGTCATTAGTTGAGTTAAAGTCTTTGGGTAGCTTGTCCACAGAAAAAGGTGGGGGTTAGATAAGATTTTTAACAGTCTGTAGTAAAAAGCTGAAATTGAGAAAAGACTTTGATTATCAGCAAAGATTCACTGACCATCCTTGCTGTTGTTGCTGGAGATGATTCATTTGAAGTTGCTGGCATATATTTCTTTCAGAATATGCTTGTAGTAAAGAAAAAGCTATGTAACCATATCTTCTCTTGTGTTTGAATGACTTGGAGACAGTTGCAACTCTGCCACTGAAAGGGAAAATCTGTGAGTTTTTATAATAAATTTTCCCCAAAAGTAGGCGCAAAAAAAATTGAGTTTTAATTTTTTCTGATTGGTCAAATATTTCACATGGTGATATTAATTTCTAAACAACAGATATTTTGATTTAACTGGTATGTGTTTTATTGTGAAATCTTTTTGGCATATTTGTAAATATTGTGTTATTGGGTAGAAAATCAAGTTTGGACATGTTTTAATATGGTATGCATGTGGGTATGTAATTGCATTGGAAATAAGCTTTATTTCTGAGAAACAGCTCCAGTTGACAAGAGTATTTAATATTTTTAATCTTGTTCAAATACTTTATTCTACTATTATTTTAGTTTATATTTTATCCTGCAATGTATGTTTTGAAATATGTATTTTTTTGCTTAGTAATTCTAAATTTTATATCAAAATACATCATGTGTATAAATTTAAAGTAAATGTAAGCATTGTACATAGTATCCAGATATTTTCTCCTCACTTCACATATCTTTGTAAGAATAATTTTTGAAGCTATTTGCCTCAGTAAAAAAATATAAAATATCAACAACTGGTAAACTTGGGATATATGATAAAAATATGAAATTTTATAGAAACATTTGAAAATAGCAATTTCTCAAAATTTATTAGACAGAGTGTCCTTAAAGTCTGGGCATGTAGGAAATCTCATTAACTATATTTTTTTTACCTCCACAGATTAAACATTAAAAGAAGAAAGAACTGACTTCTTTTGCTGGGGTATGCTAAAGGAGAAAGTGTACTCAATGAAAATCACAGATGCAACATACTTGATTGAATGCATAAAAAGTGAATGTGCTAAAATTGACAGCAATGTGGTGTTATCGCATTGAGTTCATGTGAATCTTGCAAAGTGCATCAACTTTTGCACCACAAATGATGGAAATCATACTGAAGATGTTATTTGTTAATATCCCAATTCAATAAAATGTTGACATTTTAATTTCTTGAAAATATGCATTTTTCCTATGTGTCCAGACTTTAGGGACACACTGTAGAATTCTCCTGTGTTTCTGCAATAAAAAAATATTTGCAATAAATAATATAAACGTTTACAAAAAAGAATACAAACACATTTTTCATTTTACATGATTTTATTTTCTTTTTTCCTGACAACTTTTTCTAAAATGTTTTATTTTTAATCTATTTTTCAAGAATATTTCTTGCTTCTTTTTTGTCTCAGCATAAAAAGTAGGCTGAATAAGTAAAAAAGATATGTGAATATATATATATATATATATATATACTCTCACATATCCTTTTTATTTTCTAACAATCATGAACATATCACTTTGAAAGTTTGAATAGAAAGACACATAACAATAATGATGTCTAAAAAATTCCAACCCAAATTATATTAATGTTGACTTTCCACCATATATATATATATATATATATATGAGATGATGATATATAGATTTTTATATATCAAGAACAATATTGGGGAAAAAATGTATGACAAAGTGGAAAATATATATCATCTATCTATATAGATAGATAGATACATAGATTATATATAGAGAGAAAGAGAGAGAGAGAGAGAGATGAGATAATGATACATAGAGTTTTATATATCAAGAACAATATTGGGGAAAAAATATATGACAAAGGGGAAAAAAGCTTTTGTGTGATGCATTTCATCCTTTAGGACTTCATCAGACTAAATTTGTTATGTTGATGCGACTACATCTGTGCATGAATAAATTAAAATTTTTTTTTTGGGGGGGGAGTTAAATAACCTAACCAATTTCATTTAGATTCTTTTTCTTTTTGCTTTCATAACTATTGTTATTAGCTATCCTAAAGTGTGATAATAGAACATCTGCCAGGAATGGTGAAATGTTGTAAGCACAAGAGCACAAATTTACTGTGGATGACCTTGCAATCAAGACACTCTCTAAAAATTTTTGTCTTAGTGAATTTTGTCTTTTCATAACAGTTGCATTTTTTATGTCAAAATTGTTATGGTGAGCACCTAATGCATTCAATGTAATGTTTTGTAAAATATCCCTTTTGTATTCCCATAATCTTTTATTTAGATTCCTTGAGGTTTCTTCTGTGTATTTTTTGTGACAATTATTACAGGTCATTGAGTAAATTCTTCCTTCAAGTTTTAGTTTATTGTTTTGTTTAACATTGACTAATCTTTAATTCTTTTAGATGTAGTAATAGCAAATTTTATGTTGAGTTTAGATAGGTTCTTTTCAATTCTAGTTGTGATAGAGTTGGTTAAACAGTATATTTTTTTTTTTTGTTTCATTGGGTTTGTCAGGAGGGGACATTTTTCTATTTTGGAATGTTTTAAAAGCCTTTTGTTTTGCATTGAATATAAAATAATTAGGAAAACATAAAGAAAAAGAATCTAAATGAAACCAGTTAGGTTATATACCCACCAAAAATTTTTATTTGTTCATGTGCATGTGTAGTCGGTCTAAAATTGGTTAGGTTATATTCCCCCTCAAAATTTTAATTTGTTCATGCGTATTTGTAGTCACACAAACATCACAAATTTAGTCTGATGAAGTCCTAAAGGATGAAACACATCACACAAAAACTTTTCCCATTTTGTCATACATTTTTCCCTATATATATATATATATATATATATATATATATACACACACACAAACAAGTTAACTTTCCACTATATATAGAAATATAGATATATTTATATAGATATATATATATGGTCAAAAGTCACTCAACTTGTGTTCAAGTATAACCACTTCTATGATATTATTGTTGATTTCTTTGCTGCTGCTGATGATGTCTCAGGTTACTCGTTAGTCTAATAAGTGACCTACATTTCAAGTCACAGGTTTTGCAAGCAAGCTTACCTTTTACTGTATGCTGTGATTTGTAATGCCGAGTAAGTCTACTAGCTGATCTGCACACTTTGTTGCATAGATTGCAAATGAAATCAGGTTGGACATCTTAGTTTTATATGAAATCAGTTTAAAATAAAACTAGAAAGCTGTGGAATTAATAAAATCAAAGTTTTCTGGGTTTTTTTCTATCCAAAAGATAAAGAAGATTTTTATTCATCCTCTAATTATTAATGGATTTATTTGCATTCACCCGTGGTCGTATTCGTCGGTGATTGGTGTGAATAGCTTCAATCTGCTGCCAGCGATGTGGGGGCCAGACTATATGTGACACTTTTGCAGTGATCAACCCTGTTGGAGTCTGCAAATAACAATAATACAACTGGTAACAACAATAAAAATTAATTTCACATGAAAAGATAAAATGAAAAATATTGGTCTGATAATACCTCTTTATATCAAGTAAATATTTACTAAGCTTAGTTTAGTCTGACACAAGGTCACAACAATGAAGCACTATGTGAAGATCAAAATCACAATACTTATGAAGCAAAGCAATTGAATAATATAAAAGACAACTTGTCTCATAATGGTGTATAAAGGGTGGCAACCTGATGGTTTACAAGTTAAATGGTTTTAGATTTATGAATTTAAGCATAGATTGGTGCCAAGTACTCATCACTTTACAGTTGAAATGGCTAGATGAACCGTAAGTTCTATGCTAACAGTTTCTTCTCTCACACTTCTTGTTCATGGAACTCTCTTCAAGCTTTCTGCTTTCCAGCCAACTTTGATCTTCAAAAATTAAAATGCAATGTTTATCACTATCTTCCGTGTTCTTTTATTCTTCTCTCTACTTAATAGAGTTTTTATTTTTCTCATATTCTTTCACACTCAGTACCCCCCTCCTTCCTTGCAATTTAGTGGCTATATAGCCTTGCTTGGAGGGAAATAATTAAAAAAAAATTCTTTCACATCGGAATAAAGTTTTGTTGCCAACACTTGTGTTTGAACACGGATCGCCAGAGAGCAAGCACAGTCAACCTCGTCTTGAAATAATTAGATCGTGTGATGGGTAAAGGAAAAATATATATATGGGAATTAGCAGCATCTGACCGAGTATTGTTCGAGGGCATTACTATTATTGCATCTGTGATTTACAAAGTCTCTCCTACAAATGGGCATTACAAAAAATTCACACAGAGAAAAGTTATTCTGGAAAATATTGTCTCAGATGTTACATAATTTTTTTTTTTTTTTTTTTACAGTGATGTTCATCTTGGACAAGGCCCGGGAGTCACTCAAAGTAGAGCATTACAGAGTAAGGGGCACAGTTTATGCTGATAGTTGGGGAAGATAACAGTTAACCATAGACTTGAACAGTTTAAGATTGTAGTGAATGGGAAAACATCCTCTTGGGAGTTGGTTCCACAGAGCAGTGGTTCATGGTAAAAAGCTGCTTGAGTGGAACTTGCTTCTCACCAATGGAATACAGATAGAATGAGGGTGGTTCACTACAATGTATGTGGCATGGTGGCTCTCAGCTGTGAAGATTTCAGAGTAGGATATATGTTTCTCTCACAATCATTATGGTAAACTGACCTAACAAATCTTCGGGTTTTATTTCTAAAATATGACAAATGCACTTTTAAAATGGACCAATATTTTAGAACAAAAACATAAATATAAGCCCAGATGCTTCAATGATTTTGATATTATTTCAAAGAGGTTCTCTAAAATAATCAAAGATTACATAATTGGAATTATTCAATGTCAAAAATATTTAAGAGAATTTTAAAAATATATGTGAGAACTATTTGTAGATATGTTAATATATTTGTACATTTGTCATTTACTTATATATCAATAAGTTTGTCACCTAATGAAGATTCACTTTATGCAATAAATATTTTTCTAAATAATCTTTTTTGTCAATACACTTAATTCATGGGTAAATATCAATCATCTTCCTCCAAATTATACAGTAAAAATTTAAGATCAAAATTCACTTAATAACTATGAGGAAAGGCGTGGGCTGTTGACTCAGACACACACACACACACACACACACATATAATTTATTCAAAAATTATAACAAATATGTTATAAAATCACTACAAAAATAGCCATTTTGTTTCAACACTTCTAGTGTCTTATCAAGTGATGGAGTTGAATGTAGAATAAAGAGTTTTCTTCTTTATTCTACATTTAACAACATCACTGGATAAGACACCAGAAAGTGTTGAAACAAATGGCTATTTTTGTAGTGATTTTATAACATATTTATGTTATAATTTTCAAATAAATTATATTTGCTCTCCTCTGTATTGAGCACTCTTTTAAGAATAGTATTTTTGGTTATTGGAATTTATTCTGTATACACCAATATATTGGGTGGGTAGATATATATATATATATATATATATATATACACGATTAATGTGAGTAAAATTTGTCACTTAGATGATTGATGTTACTTTCAGCATCCTGGGTCCAGAGTTTCATAGACAGACTTGTTCATCCTCTCCCTAGTGGGTATCAGTAATTTACTGCTTATATTTTTCCTTTTTATACACATTTACTACTGGTGTAAATTTTCTTCTGTATTCTCTGTGTTTTTGTGTGTGCACTTGCGTGTGCCTGTCATATACATTTGTTGAAAAATTGTATTCATAAGAATCAACACAACTCATATTCTGTTTGTAACAATAATAATAATACTGCTACTAATACAACTGTTCTTATTCACTTAGTAATGGTAATGATGGTGATAATAATATTGCTGTTAATAACACTATTCTTATTGTGTTAGTAACTATATTGAATTATCCATTTGGGTATATCAAGCATCTCTGATGCCACACAATTGAACCTTTCAATTCAACAAAATCTGGTGGTATTGTGCAATACTGTTGGAATGCTATTGGTCAGCTGTTCCTACCTTGAAATCGCACCTGACCACCAGTTAATCCTCTGATGAAGATTTTGGCACAGATGTATGTTCTTAGTAAGAGTCAGTTGTACTGTCTCTCTTGCCTCTTTGTCTCATCTAGCAATCATAAAAAGAGATGTAAGAAGAGAAAGGTTGCAATAGTGCTCTGCAAAGTATGAAGGCTTCACAGGTTTCATGTTCAGTGAGTGCTCAATAATTTAGGCCTTGTGGGATGGATGTTCAAAACATATCAAAATGCAGGCAAGAATAAACCTATACTCCACTGGTTTTGAAATGCTAAACAAAAGAAAATATTTTATATCAATTTTATCAGAGAAAATACAAAAGCAAAGTGGTGGTGAAGGGTGATTAATATATTAAAACTCATTTAGATGTTGATGTTCTTTTTTAAATCATTTCAACCCAAGTAAAGTGATGATGCCACTATGATGCAAGGGGTTACTGGGAGTGAAAGAGAATGAGAAGACTTTAGGAGAAGGAACCGGAAACTCAATCCTAAACAGCAAACAAAGGATAAACCTCAACTCCTTTTCAAAAGATTGGGAAGAAGTGTGAACTGTGTGATAGGCATTTTGCAGATATATGGCCAAGACTTTCTCAACATTTTTGGTCAAAGTAATGATGGCTCTCCAAAACAGACTCTTTTTGTTTTTGTGTGACTTGTTCTGCTACGAGGAACATTTTTATTTTTTCAACTTTTATTTTAAGTCCATACTCCTTCAGGACATAGATGAATGTTGTTCTTCACATATTCCATTTCTTTGGCCAATATGTTTGGTAAGGTGAGGGTTTAGTTTATTTTTAATTAGAGTGAAGAATATGTAGCTTCTAATAAAAGGTATGAAAAGATTTTAGTAGCAACTGATAAAAGAACAAGCTATAAATTTACTATTTGGATATATATGTTTTTTAATTGGTATCACCCCATGCAAGGCAGTAAAGTCACTAAGACACAAAAGGCTACAGGGTGTGGAAGAATTAGGAACAGAAACATTAATAATGAGCAGGAAGAGGAAAGAAAATGTTGGCATAGAATTTACAGCTATATCTAGCAAGCTCAACTGTAAATTGATAAAATCTCAATGCCAGTTTAGTAATGTGATTAAATTAAAAAAAGTTTAGGTACGATAATGAAGAGCTCATCTGAACAATTACCATGAAAGTATTTATAAAAAAGGCACAGAGAGGCAACCTTATGGTGGTGAGAATGTGACTGAAGCTGAGCCACCAGATCAGGACCAATAATATTGCTGATTTTTCTTTGGATTTTATCAAAGAGCTTAAGTTAAATAGCAGGGGCACTGGACTATGTGTGGCAGCAATATTCTAAACATGGATGAATAGTAGACTTATAGATATGTAAGATAGATTCTGGAGAGAAAAATTGTCTTGCATGAAACAGTGAACCAACTTTTTTAGCAATATAATCTTTCTACTTCATGTCAGTTGAGAATGTTAGCCTGAGAAGGTGCAACGAATTACTTTCCTGGAGGTTAGCATCAGCCATGCTGATGGAAGGCAGTGAGGGGGTCTCTCAGATGATTAATAGAGAACAGTTTAGTTTTGGAGGCATTAAGTTAAAAAGCCATCTTTTGCCCTGGTTAATGATGTACTTGAGGTTGTTTTGGATATTGGCTGCCATTTTCACTGATTAGCATTACTATTGAGAGAAAATGGTGGTGCCATCAGCATAGATATGGACAAGCTAAACTATTTCTTTCTAAAAACATATAAAACTAGACAAAATAAGGTGATGAATGTTCTAAAAAAACTAGCCATAAAAACATTTGTGCCATTCTTTCTCAATAATGGTTCTCTGATTATGTTACAGCCTCGAATATCAAGCAATACCGATTAAACAAAATTCTCTTGTTCTCCAGTCTTATACTCTATCAATTAAAATCTTCTGCAATATTACATTTTCTAAAGATTGTAGTCATTGTTTTTAATTGAAGTCTTTCTGAATTGAAAGTTCTGAGTTGTCCTTTCAATATATTTCTAACATTTCCTGGAAACTTACAACCAAAGTCAATAGGAACACCTTTCCAATGCTTTACACACATATTTCCTGACAGTTGAATGATTTATACAATTTACATGCAGACTATTGTCCTCATTTTCATTGTTGTTATCTCTACATTTCAGCCATTGTGCCCTCCATCCTTCATCAGGTCTATTTTGTTCTGCATAATCTACAAGAAATTCAAAACTGAACCCATTATTTTAATCTACATGTGTATACTGTTCTCATTTCACTTATCCATGTCTAGGGATATCTGATTGAGTTCTTGGGAAAACTCCTCATCCCAGAAATTCAGACAGATGCTGAACAGTTGTTTGTCTGGCACAGTGACTTGATCTATTTATATTACATTTATATTATAAATTACATTTATATTACATATAATATTACATTTATGTTATATATATATATATATATATATATATATATATATATTTTTAAGCGTTTCACCCCAGCAAGGCGGAAAGCCACTAGGATGCAACGGGTTACAGAAGATTTGGAGCAAGATCAGATAGGAGTGATAGAGGAAAGGATGAGGAGAAGGATAGTGGATAGATCAAGGCAACTGGAGATGTCAATTGACATATATTACATTTATATTATATATTATAATATATTACATTTATATTATAATATTATTACATTTATATTCTGTAATATCATTACATTTATATTATAATATTATATTACATTTATATATTATAATATTATTACATTTATATTATATAATATATTATATTATATCTATATTATAATATAATATTATTATATCATATTTATATTCCATGCAGAAATAAAAAAAATATTCTTTATAACTTCAAGTCAAATTCAGCTGAAACTTTTCCAATCCATTTTCTTTCTCATTTATCCTAAATTCATTTTTTTTTAATCCCAGATATTTTCTTTAATCTGTCTGGTGCTATAAATTCAGAAATAAAGAACTGTACCAAATAACAGGCAACACATCACATGAGGACTACCAACAACAGCAACAACTAAAATGAATGGTACATGTAACTCAAAGAGAAATTAATGACATAATCAAGATGTTGACATTCCACACTACTTCAAATAAAAGATTAGATTTTCCATCAGTACTGGAAAGAGAAATAACAGCTACTGGACTTGAGAAACCTGTTTTCTTAAAAATTATTTTAAAAGAAAAATGTTAACTAAAAGCAGTACTGGCTGCTCTGTTAATGAATGCCAGATATTTCCTTGTAGGGAAACAGCTAATATTACCATTACTTTTCTATCTAATCTTGTATGTGCTGTGTCTCTTCAGGATGTTGGTGATCATGGCTCCCCACAATTTCCTTTTCTTTGTAGCTTTTAATAAACTTTGTCTATTTGTTATCTATCCCAAACCTTGTCCCACCTTCCATTTACTCAAGCTCACTAGCTAGGTTATTTTCTGCTTTTCTCTATCTCTCTTGCCTTCAATATGTCATGTGAGTATCAACTTTTCCACACCCTCTTTCCTCATTATGTGCCCTTGAAATTTCAACTATATCTTTCTGATTCTAAGTACAAGTCTCCTTTTTGTTTCCATTTTCTCTAAAACTTCATCTTGCTCATGTTTGGTTCATGGTATTCTCAGCATCCTTCTATAGAACCATATTTCTGTTGCTTCAACTCTCTTCTTCATCTTTGAGGAGATTGTCCAGCATTCACTACCAAACAGAAGGACCAACATTACATAATAGTTCAGTACTCTTTTCTTGGTTTCTAATGAAATTTTTCAGGTTAAGTGGCAGACCTCATAACCTGCAGCTTAATGCTCTGTTTATGATGTCATTCCAATGCAAAACAAAGTGAATTTAGTAATTTCAAAGTCATTCAGAGATACTACAAAAACAACTGTCACACTAATGCCAATATTTGATAACATCTAAAACCCTTTCTCATTTACATTTAATATCAGAGTTAGGCTACATACTAATGTCTAATACTAATGTTAGGCTATGTACTAATGTCTACAGCATCTGAGTAAATGTTAGTCTACCAGATATCTCATCTTCATATCCAAGTCCAGGATTTATTTTTAATCCATATTTTTTAAAGTGGGGTTATATGCCATCAAATATGGTACCTTCTTTCTTTTTTATATGTGTCAGGATGTAGGCAATCATGGCTCCCCACCTCCCTCTATCCCTTCCAGCTCTTAACAGGTTACTTCCTTCTGCTTTCTCCCCCAGACCACATTGTCATCCACTTAGTTAAGCCCACCAGGTATGTCATGCCTTGTTTTCCCTTGTCTCTCTTTCTCTCTATTCAACCCATGAGTATCAGATTCTCCAGGCCCTCCTTCCTCATTGTGTCCCAGAAACTTCAGCTGCCTCTTCCTGATGTTAAGTATAAGCCTTCTCCTTGTTTGTAACCTCTCCAAGACTTCATCGTTGCTCACATGCTCGGTCCATGATATCCTTAGCATCCCTCTGTAGAACCACATCTCTGTCGCCTTGAGTATCTTCTTCATCTTTGAGGAAATCGTCCAACATTCGCTGCCATAAAGAAGGACAGATGTCACATAACAGTTCAGTATTCTTTTTCTTTGTTACCAAAGATATCCTCCTGTCCTGCAGTACTTTGGAATGTGTCCTTGGCCATCCTAATATGGATCTCAGTGTCACACTTACCGTCCTCTGTCAAGACGCTTCCCAGATATTTAAACTTCTGCGTCTGCTTGATTCTAGTGTTTCCAAACTTCAAATCACATTTTGGGCTCATTCTCTTACTAATGACCATGCATTCTGTCTTCCTGTAGTTTATGTTTAGTCCTTTCTTCTCACTCTCTGTCGCTATCTTCTGCAGGAGATTTTGTAATTTCATTTCTGTGTCTGCTATCAGTACTGTGTCAAGACTTAAGACTGTGGCCACCAATGCTAAATACTGGTAGGGTTTCCACTAACAACTCAGATATGGTACCTACTGAGAAAGAAAAAAAAAAGAGTAATGGTCTGCTTGTATATAAATTGCTTTGGATTGCCAAAGTCAGTGATGATTTTTTGCCTCGTGTCTTACAACAGCATGCCATCTGGGCAGTCTAAAAGGTGGGGATTCAAGAGAATATGGTGATTTTCTCAGCAAAGCTTAGATGTTGCACAAGGCCGATGGTATGGGAGACCCAGTGAGGATCAAACTCACTATTCAATGGTAATTTATCTAGCAAGACAATCTTGCTAACCATTACACCATATTGAATTGCCCTTTAAAGATGTTGATTTTCTAACCTTAGCTTAGATGTGGCACAAAGCCGAAATTATGGGGCACCCAGTGAGGATCAAACTCACTATACAGTGGTAACTGCTCTAGCATGAATTTGTTAACCATTACACCATGTTGATGTGCCGTAATGATTTTTAAAGTATAGCTTAGATGTGGGACAAGGCCAAAAGTGCGAAGCACTCAGTTAGGATCAAACTCACTACTTAGTTACTATAGTTAGCAAGAAAAGCTTGGTAACCATTGCACCACATTGAAGTGCCCAAATGCCAATAGAATACGAATCATTATTTTGACTGAATGATTCATTCATTTTTTACGATTTATCAACCATTTGCAGGCTATTTAAAGCCAGAAAATATTTTTAGATTGTAAGAGATAATAATGATTTA
Organism: Acanthosepion pharaonis; assembly: GCA_903632075.3. Taxonomy (NCBI): domain Eukaryota; kingdom Metazoa; phylum Mollusca; class Cephalopoda; order Sepiida; family Sepiidae; genus Acanthosepion; species Acanthosepion pharaonis. Next base: position 2,857,896 of record CAHIKZ030001524.1, on the reverse strand, counting down.
GGGATACAAGTCTTTCTGATTAACCCATAGTTGGGGGATAAGAGGTGGATTCATACCTTTCTGTCAAATAGGTCATAAATGAATGGAATCGTCTGTTTATGTAAATAAGCGGAGTTAAGCAAAGTTGAAGAGAGTTAGTATTAGGTCACTTACTAATTGTACCTTTCTGTATTAAACCTTCTATTTCATTACTTACCTATGAGTTTACCTTCCTTATTTATTTTCCTCTGTTATCTCGAAAACACGACAGTTGGCGATGAACGATTCAAGTACAACACTTTCCCAAGAGTATTTACGCATAAGTGAATATAATGAATCAAACTGGAATTGGAACTTGGCTCTCCAATTAATAATTTCAAGCCATTATCTATAATACCAACTGCACATCCTGGCTTAAAGTACTGAGTATTCCTAAGTGGTCAGCCATCTAGGTACTGACCAGGCTTGATGTTGCTTAACTTTGGCAGTGATCATATGGGAACCAAATTATTATTTTCACTATTTACATGTGAACTATTGTCATCATCTTTATTATTGTTATCACAACAGCAAAGATGACAATAATAATCCATATATAAGTAGTGTAAATTAACTCCTAATCCCAGAAATTCATCCAGAATATGAAATAATCATTTGTTTATAACTATAACCATTCAGATATGATAGAGAACATAAAAAAAAATTTACTTACAGTCAACATCATGTTATCATACACTGCTTCAAACTTGATCTCTTTTTGATTCATTCTACATCAAAACCTGTCAGCTGGATGTTAACACTAAGATAAGCAAAACTAAAAATAAAAAAGTTGCTCTCTGAAAATCACATCTGGCTCACCAAACAAATCTCCAAAAATACAAAATACAATTTAAAAGGAGCCAATCATGAACATTTCCGCTAAAACTAAAGGAATGACAAAAATTAAGAACACCATTCACAACTGCTTTTAAGAACACCATTCACAACATTGTCAGCAGTCACAGTATGTGGGCAAGCTGTCAATGTCACCACCATTGACCTTGGTCAACTGACCTGATACACACATCACCTCCAGGCTGTAGAAACTCTCCCCACCCTCCAAGTCATTTTCTTTGCCTACAAAGAGATTCCACCTTGATCCTCTTTATAAGCAAAACAGAGAATTTTATCTTAACAATTCTTGCTCTTTCTTTTTACTTCACTGTTGAAATTTGTTGTTTTGTTTGTTCTCTTGTGCTACCATATGTGAGTTTATAAGAATGTTTTCCTTTCATAGTTAAAGATGACTCTGGCTCCATTTGAGCTTGACTTGGTGTTGAGCATGTAGCAATACAATTTCTCACACATTCTTGATAGATAGATAGATAGATTCTTTTTCCTTTTAACTCAATTTAATGACCAGGGTTTTTCAGAAATCTTGTCTCCAGCCCACCTTTGAATTGTTGAAAATAAAATTTTGTTACTGTTTTTACATAGCTGTAAAAGTAGGATCCTTTGAATGACTGACCACCTGAATGGAGTGGTGGGTCCCCAAGCCAGTATCCATACATCCAGAACTGGACAGTGAGTAGAAGTGCAGTCAGTAAAATGACCAGGTAGTGAGTGTGTAGTGGGTCTTTTTCCATGAATCATAGTGAAAAATCAGTTAGAAAAAGTTCACTTTCTTGTAGCAGAAGAAAGATATTGCCAACTAAGTGATAAATCATATTTTTTTGCTACTTCCCGATCTAACAATATGGTTTACACTCCACAATGCTCACTCTTGGTAAAAGGGTTCTAGTTTCTGGTTTGGAATCAGTTGTTTGGCTCCGAGAAGAACTCAGCCTCCCCTGTTATTTTAAACATAGCTGGGGTGAAAAGAAATGGATTCTTGTCTTTTCCAAAGGCAAGAGTTCAAAATGAACACAAACTTGTTTCACCAAGTTTATTTTTCACACCTTTAAGGTTAGCATATAGTATTGATAATTATGAAAAGTACTTTTGACTTTAAGAGTATAAATTGATTTTTGTGGAACTCGTTTTCAGACAGTCAACTTTGATCTCCAAAAATTTAAATGCAATGTCAATCACTATGTACTTAATTACTCTTCTATTCTTCTTCCTCACTAATGTTTCTCTTTTTTTTTTTTGTTCTTTCACACTCAGTAACCCCTTGTATTTTAGTGGCTTTCCTGCCTTGCATGGAGGGGGTGATATGATTAAAACAAAAACAAAATTAAAAAAAAAACAACAATGTAAGTTATCACAATATTTTGGCCATTGTGCCCTTTGATCTTCATTAGGTGTATATTGATCTGGGTAACCTAAAGGGAATTTGGTGATATAGTAGTTATGAGTTCAATCCCTAGGCTGGGAAGTGGAAACAGGGTGAGTGATAACTGAGCCATACTAAAATAAAAATGAGGTGACATATCGAAAGACATAGGCAGTAGAATAAAAACAGTTTATTCACATAGATTAAAATAAAAAGGGTTCAGTTAGTAATTTTCTGCAGGTTACTCGGACCAATATACACCTGATGAAGGCTGTAGGGAACAATAGCTGAAATGTGATAACATCACCAAAGATGAAGACAATAGTCTGAATATAAATAGCGTAAATAATTCCTCATCCAAGAAATTCAAACAGAAACAATGTAAGGTCAGATATTATGAACTTCAGCTTCACACTCTTTCATATACGCAAGTGAATTTTTCTAACATATTTGTTATATAGGAATAAAGTGTCACTGCCGACACTTGAGTTTGAACATAGATCACTAGTGAGCAAACACAAGCGATCCCATTATTGAATTAAGTAGATCACATGACCATAGAGGAAATACATTAATAGAAAGTATCATGACGTCCAATTGATCACTCATTTCGATTCTATCCTTTATTACTATATTGATCACTATTCTCCTTTCTACACTATTCTCTATACTACTTCACTATACGGTTTACTATTTAAGTAAGTATTATTGAGCAAGTACTATTAGTATGAGTGTTATTCGAAGGCATCTGACACCAGTATTGTTCAATGGCATTACAATAGTTGTATCTGCGATTACAAAGTCTCTACTACAACAAGCATTATGAAAGTGACAATGAGTATTTGTTGACATTACAAAAGATGGAGATTTCCTTCCTAACATTTTGTTTGAAGTAGTGATTACATCATTATTTTCTGTTTTTTTTTTTAAAAAATATTATATAATATGCTATCCATTTTAATTATTGTTGTTGTTGAAAGTCCGAAAGTGATGTAGGTTCTATTATCTGGTACAGTTCTTTGTGATTCTGGATCACCAGTCCATGAAGTCTAAAGAAGGATGGTCCTCTCTAAGACCTACATGTTTCATTCGTTTGAAACCATTTTCAACCATTGATCTGATAAATCGGTTGTATACAGTTTAGAAATTTCTGAACGAGTTTGGCACTGTGCATGACTTCTATATAAAAGTCCTGATTTGATGAGGATTTTAAGAACATGACCTGAGTTTTTACGTTAATGTTTTGGTTTTGTTGCCACTTGCGGTATTTGACATCAAAGTGTTTTGCAGAGATTAAATACTATATGGATTACTACTTGGATCACTATTTGGTGGTTACGTTCCGAGCAAGTACTATTAGTGCAAGTGTTATTCAAAGGCGTCTGACACCAGTATTGTTCAACAGCATTACTATAGTTGTATCTGCGATTACAAAGTCTCTACTACAATGAGCATTACAAATGTAACGAGTATTCATTGTCATTACAAAAATGTTGATGTATATCTTACTCATCTAAAGAAGATTTTCATTTACATTTAAAAATAATTAACATTTACATTTTTTAATCATTTCACCCTGAGCTAGGCAATAAAGCCACTAAGACACAAAGAGGTTACTAAGTGTGAAAGAATATGAGAAAAAGAAAAACATTATTAATGAAAGACAACAGTAAAAAAAAAAACAGGAATTATGGAGACTAAGATAATGATTGACATTGCATTTAAATTTTTGAAGTTCAAAGTTGACTGGGAAGCAAGAAGAGAGTTCCACAAGCAAGAAGTGTGATAAAAGAAACTATTAGCATAGAACTTATGATTACATGAAACCATTTCAACTGTAAAATGATGAGACCTTACTGCCAACCTAGTACTGTACTTAAATTCATAAAGCCTAGGTACTATAGAGCAAAGCTCATCAGAACAATTATCATGAAAATATCAAAAAGGCACAGGGAAGCTACATTACGGCAATGGGAAAATGAGTGAAACTGAGATACCAAGTCAGGACTGATAACATTGCAGATTCTTCTTTGTATTTTACCGAGAATTTCTAAATACATAGCAGAAGCACCAAACCAGATGTAACAGCAATATTTAATACCTGGATGGATAGTTGACTTATTAATATGTAAGATAGATTCTAGCAAGAAAAATTGTCTAGCACAACAAAATGGACACACTTCCCTAGCAGTAGACCTAGCAATTGATTCAATAGAATCATTCCACTTCATGTCAGCAGAAAGTATTAGCCTGAGAAGGTGCAACATAGCTGCATGAGTTAAAAACATAAATCCTCTTGAAAATCTACTTTTAAGAACAAACAAGAACAAAGAAATGGTGGCCAATAAATTGGATTATTTAGATTAGTGGTTCGCAAACTTTTTTCTCTGTATCACATTTTTGGAATGAAAATTTGCTTGCATGTCACCAAATTTTATATGATAAAAAATACATTTAAAAATAAAAAAAAAAACAGAAGAATAGTTAAAGGGAGATAACTACAGATTTGAAGTCAGAACATTATCATTGATAACTCTCTCCTCCAATTTGCAGAGCCTAGTTAATACTTGATATAATGAAATAATATCACAATGATAAAATCAGTCAATAATTATTAAAACTATTTATACTGGGACTCATGCATACAATTGCAAGTAATCCATAATAATATTTTAAATATTGAAACCATATTTATTTTTGGCATATGAATTTTTTGAAACTGTTTCTAAATCTTTTATTGTCTTTCAATCATTCCACCTCACCTGTTATCCTCTTCTGCTGCACCTATGACGTGTGCTGCACCATTTGGGAACCACTCACTTAAACACTCTTTAGAACACCATTAATTAAAGTGATTCATTTTGTTTATTTGGCAAAAATTCCTTCAAATGAAAATGTAGAAGTAAATTTAATTGAAATATAAAATACGAGATTAATTAAAAGATGCAAGGCCAAATGAAAATTTATTTTCTGTTATCTTAAAAAATAATAAAGAGAAGATTGGCTTAAATATGTTTTGACTTTCTGAACTCACTTTGCCAAAGTTTTGGTAATAAAAAAGTTTGAGAATGACTGGAATGTCTATAATGTAAAAATAAATAAAAAATTGTAGAAGTTTTAGTCATAAATAACATTCAAAACAAAATTTGAGAACAATAATTAGATGTGTTCTCAAGTCAATATCTTGCAAAAAAGTTGACCAATAATGACTATGGAGATGACCTAGCTATAATTGCAAAGACCATTACCAATGCCAAAGCTCTCCTACATCATCTAGAAAATGTTGTTAACAATGTTGGACTCTGTCAATGTCTGTAAAATAGAATTCATAAGTACAACCAGAAAGGCTCAATACAAACTGCCTCAGGTGAAGCAATAAAATCTGTCAATTCTTTTACATAATTAGGAAGTGAAATAAATTCTACTGAAAAGGATGGGAAAATTTGCTTGGCTAAAATCTGGGATGCCTTGAATAAAATGGATGTAATCTGGAAATCTGATCTTCCTAATAACCTCAGAGATTCTATGAAGACACTGTAGAGACAGTTTTAATATATGGTGCCACTGCTTGGATATTAACTAAAACCTTAGAATCTAAGTTTGATGAAACCTACACACAGATGCTGAGTGCTATACTTAAAATCTCTTGGAGACAACATCCAAATAAACCACAGCTCTATGGACCCATTCCTGATATTTCTGCAATCTTATCTTAAAGCAGAATATATATATACAGATATACAACTAACTCCTACAATGCATTTTCTGTGTTCAGGCTTACTATTGAACTCACTAGATGCAACCGTATGTTCTATTCCTTTTTTGGCACTTTTCATCTGGAACTCCCTTCTGATTTTTTGCTTCTCTGTCATCTACAGTCTTCAAAAATTTAAATGCAATGCCAATTGTCATTTTTGTTTCCCTGAATCCTGTTCTTTTATTGTCCTTTCTTCTCACTAAAGTTTTCTCATTCTCTTTCACTCTCAGTAACATCCTGTGTTTTAGTGGCATTATTGCTTTGCTTGAGGTGAAATGATTAAAAAAACTGCTGGAAGAAGATTAAAGACATCTTCACCTCTCTGCTGAGTGAACGGTATGCTAAACCTAACATCCATGTAAAGGCCACGAGATTAGATGGGATTGATATGTTTGCATATTTGTTTTTTGATTGATTTGTTTTCTACGGCTAATCAACCCATTGCAGTTTATTTAAAACCAGAAAATATCTTTATAGACTGCAGGGATTTTTTTGCAATAATAATGATTTAGTGATACAAATCTTACTAGTTACCCATGGCTGGTGGTTGAAGAGGTGGAATCATACTTTTCTTAAGGGTATTTGCACATAAGTGAATAAAACAAACCCAATGGGAATTTGAACTCAGCTCTCCAATTAACAATTCCAAGCTATTATTCATTACACCACCTGCACATCCAAGTTTACAGCACCTGGTATTCCCAAGTGGTGAACATTTCAGAGGGTTTGGGTGTCAATCTGAGGACAGTGCAGAGGATTCAGAAAGAGTTGGATGAGATTAATAGTGATAATGAAGGTATAGCAGTACAGAAAACTCACTCTGATTGTTGATAAGGGCCTCAGACTCAACATGGAGACCAAGTGCCTTGGGGAGGTAGTGCTGCCCCAGATCAAGAGGGTGGCTGCTGGAAGATCCTATGTCTGGCAACAGGACTTTGCACCATGCCACATAAGCAGGAGAACATGGCTGTCAGACAATTTCTGTGACCAAATCACCCCTTACATCTAGCTACCTAACTCCCCAGACTGCAACCCCCTTGATTATTATGTGTGAGGCACAATTGATTGAGAGACCAACAAAACTCCTTATAGAACCAAAGGTGAACTGAAGGCAAGGATTATGGCAGCATTCACCAAATTAACCAAGGAGACAACCCAGAAGAATTGCAGGAGATTCCAAAGTTGTCTGGAGGCCATGATTGAAACCAATGGCAATTTTATTGAATAAATTCACTCTTTAGTATTTAAAGATATTTTTGTGTAATTTTGGTAAATATATCTGTTAAAATGAGATGTCAGTGTTATTTTCATTTGTGCGTAATTTAGAAGACAATTTATTCATCGCACCATGCACATATATATTATCTATGAATATTTTTATGGTAACTGCTCAGATGTGCATTTTAACTGGTGCCCTGACTACATGAATTTAAGTGTGCTACTAGATTGGCAACTAGGTGTCACTGTTTTACTGCTGAGCTAGTCACGTTCTCACAGATGTGCCATCACTTCCCTCCATCTTTTCTACAAATACTTTCACAGTAACTGCGCTGACAAGCTACTTTCGCTGGTTCCCAAACTGCATGCGTGCTACTAGGTTGACATCTCAGTCCCACCCTTTCACTGTCAAAACTGTTAAATGTAGTCGTCTCTTTTACTCCAATAGCTTCATGTCTCACACTTCCCATCTGTGGAACTCCCTTCCTCTTACTTGCTTCCTTGATAGCTATAATCTTCAATTATTCAAATTTAATCGACATCTTCAAATGCCTTGATCTAATTCCCTGTCCTTCTCTTAATCCTTTCCTCTATCATGCCTCTTTACTCTTGCTCCCACTCTCTGTAAAAAGAAAAAAAAAAGAGACCTACATGCAACTACCATTTCTACTTTAACAGTCTCTTTTGTCACACTTCTAACCCAAGGAACTCCTTTTTGATTTCTTGCTTCCTTGATAACTACACTCTCCCAAAATTTAAAAACAACATCAGTTGCCATCTTCTGTCTTCTTGACCTCTGTTTCATTTTTTCCCTCTCTTCAATCCTCCCCATTCTCAAGCTTCTCATTCTCTTTCATTCCCTGTAACCCCCTGCATTTTAGTGGTATTATCATCTGGCTTGGATTGAAGCCAAAAATAAAATAAAATAAAATAAATAAAGAGAAAGAAAAAAATCCATTACTGTTATTGTTTTAATTTCATTTCACTTGCCTGCATACACATATCTAAAACCAAACTGTTTAATTGGTCAATTTGGTTTTGTGTGAAGTATTTTAAAGAAAAGAGAAATTTTCCATATATATTTTATGTTTCACTATGATATGTTTATATGCTGTTTGCATATTTGGGTAATATTCTGTTTAGAGAGAGCTCTTTAGATGTAGAAATACATTTGCATATTCAAAAGACTTTTGTGGGTGGTAAATAGAATGTGGTTTCATTTAATAATCCAAAATTGTAGAACAAACAAGAAAATACAGAGCAACAAAAAATGTCCAATATTTTATCAGAAAAAAAGTGATTGCAAAATTATTTATCATTTTTTTGTCAGCACAGGTAAACAAGTTCAACATTTGGCCTGAGAGAACATCAGGTGGAAAAGTTTGCGCTTAAAAAAAACAAAAAAAAACAAAAAAAAACAAAAAAAAACATATAATCAACAACTGACATCTGTCCACTTCACATTTGAAGAGGTTGTTGATTTCTAAATTTGTGTCTTTAGAATTTTTATGATGAGTCAAAAGTTTCAGGAAAATGTTGAAATTCATTCACCAAAATATTCATGCTGTCAACTTTCTACCAATCAGATGAATGCTGATTGGTTTTCCCACTCTAATTATTACCACTTCTGTTCCATAATAATTATTACATTTGCATATTTTTCTTTGAATTATTGGCAAAACTTATTAAAAGTTAGGTGTATGTATATATATATATATATATATATACCTATGTGTGTGTGTATGTATGTATATATATTTAAAGTGATGTTAAAACCTGTACAAAACTCAAGGTCGACTTGAGGTAGAGGGTTACAGAGTAAGAGGCACAATTTATGAGGATATGTGGGCAAGATAATGGTTAACCCTAGATTTGAACAGGTTAAGATTGTAGTGATCAGGAAAAAATACCAAAAATCAGGGAGGCTCCACACATAACTTCTGTTATAAACAAATGAAAAAGGAAGGAACACCTGAAAATAAAATAATTTGGACAATCAAAAAAATTGACACAAAGAGACTTTTTAATGTTCATGCCAAATACTCAAGCCTATTCAAAATGATAAAAACCTGCCACCTTGAGACTGAAAGCAGAGAGGGGATGCAAAAAGATGAGAATGATACCAGGAGAGGACAGAACAAAGAATGCTACCACATAGAAACCAGCCATGTATGACATGTGAAGAAACAGTTACTTACATTTCCACTCTGTTCTGGGTTGACTTAATTTCTGACATTGCTACTATCCCTATCATGGTCTGACTACCAACTACCAAAATGATCTTTTTTTCAGACTGCTATTAATGCCTGTTTTGTTATCAAACTTTTTGCTATGCTGAATACCAAAGGATTCACTCATCACTCTAAAGAATATAAATATTTATTTTAAACCTTTGAGTCAGTTCATTTTATTCTAAAAGTTTCTGATAAAATAATTATCTTACAACTTATCCATACTGGCAATGTTCATCTATGAATACAGATATGTTACAAGTATCAAGTGAACAGAATATAAACTACGAGGGGGAATTCTCACACTGAATTTTTATACTAACTACTCATTGTCAGTCAAGCAATTACCACCAGAAATAAAAAAAAACAAAAAAAAACACAAGCACATAGGTTTACAAAGTTTTATTTTACCTTCTTTTCATTGTTTTTCTTTTTTGTTAACCCAAACATTAAATATTCTGATACAATATCCATGTAAGTGAAATACTCTTTAATAAAGGTTAAGCTTCATATCTGTTTGAAACCAGAACCAAAAAAAAGTGTTGTTTTGTTTTTTTGGCAATCAGTTTTCTGCTTGTCAAATCTAGGATGCATGAGAGAGAAAAGATATGAAGAGAATACATTTTCCTCTGATTAATCTATGAAAAAATATATTTAGCTCAATTAGATTCTCTTTGACCAATGAAAAGCAGTAATCAGTGCTGGTTGATTAATCAACAAAAAAGGAAATTAAGACATGGTCAAGTCGCAAACATAAAGTTGAATAAAATTATTTATAAGCAGAACATAAAAAAGAATTTATTTATTTATACCTATCAGAATCTGATGACAGTGAGTTTAAAACAATTGGAAGTTTATTTACAAAAGACTGCACAGTCTTGCAACTAATTACAATACTGTTTCTCGGTATTTTTAAATGGTATGGACTAATGGATAGCAGCTCAGGTTGAGGAATTGGTAGAGCTGAGTTCAAATTCAAGTCGAATCTATAGCACATAACTGATGATGAACCAATTTCTGTCAGAATTTCAGGAATGACGAATTATTGTTATTTACATTATTCTCATGTTGACTATTATCATCATCAGGTATATATTAATCCAGGTAACCTAGGTTCCAAACTGAACCCTTTATTTAATCTATGGGGATAGTTTGTTCTCGTTCCATTGCCTATGTTTAGAGATATCTCGTCTAATTCTTATTTTTAGCACTGCTCAGTTGTTGCTTACCCTGTTTCCACTGAGTCCAAGTATACACTGCGCAGCTCGGAGATTGAACTCACAATTACTATGTCACCAAATTCACGAATCAATGCTTTAATTCACAAGGCTATTGTCTCTGTAGATTACCCAGAATTACATACATCTGATAAAAGCCAGAATGCACAATGACTGAAACATTGTAATAACATTGTAATGGACAATACACTATTTACATTATTCAGACTATTGTCCTCATCTTTGTCACCAGATTTATCACATTTTGGCCATTGTACGCTCCAGCCTCTTCAGGTAGTTGGAATGTCGAACCGAATCCTTTATTTCACTCACTGGGATAGACTGTTCTAGTTCCATGTGCTATGTGTAATGGATGTCAGTTATCAGTTATCTACTGTTAATTCCCCTCTCAAAGAAAGCCGGAGCGTACAACAGCTGAAACGTAATAAATATGGCAACAAAGATGAGGACAATAGTCCGAATAATGTAAATAGTGTACATAATACCTCATCTCAGAAATATAGACAAATGCAGACAATAATTTGCATGTAAATAATAGTAACCAATTAAATACCTATTAGATACAAAGATGCTTAGTTTTAGTAAAACTTGTGTAAACCAATAGAAAAATAATGTGCAGTCAAGAGACTTCAGTATATCACAAGACTTTATTCAGCTGTCAGAACTTCAAATATTTATAAATAAATAGCCTGATTTTCTCAACTGCAGTTAACTTCATCAGACATTAAGAGATTTCAATTGTTGAATCCCCCGGTTAAATTGTTGAAAAATCTTGATATGTAATGCTAGTGTAATTGAGATGGTATCAAAAAAATTCCTGGTCTAGTTATGTTTAAAAAAAAAAAAAAATTTACCTAAATTTAACATCATCTCTTTTGAAATAGTCACCTTGTGTAGCAATACACCAGTCACAGCTTTGGAATCTGGACAGGAAGTTGTTTTCGTAAGTGAGTTGAGGACCTTCTGCGATTCGATCTGTATCTCGACAATAGTGTTAAAACAGCAACATTTAAGCTGCATTTTCAGCTTGGAGAAGAGATCAAAGTATGCAGGTTCTAAATCTGGTGAATAAGGCAGGTTTAGAAGCAATACAATGTTGTTTTGCACTAGAAACTCACAAGTGAAAAGAGCTTGGTGACAGGAAACATTGTCATGAAGAATCCAATTCTTTGTGCTCTGAAGATCAGATCGCTTTCACCAAACTTTCTCCCTCAGACATCTCAAAACATTGCAGTAGAACTCTCAATTGATGCTCTGGCCCTAGGAGATGAATTCTCGATGCACAATATCACAGATGTAAAAAAAAAAACCCTCAAAAAAACAACGAGCATGTTCTTGCATGACAAAAACACAGGCTACAGCATACACATGATCACAAAAAACACAAATTTCACAGCTTGTAAACTGAACACAGAGATGTCCCTCAGCACATTGGTGCATGAAGGTTACTGCTAGCCTCTCATTGTGTGGGCAACCATATATTGCCATCAGTTGGTGTGCTACAGAGCTTGTATCAAAACTTTTTGAGACCACCTTGTATCTCAAGAACTGTTCAAAAATCAAGTATTATGAATTGATTCTATATGAAAGTAAATTAATTTCTCTTTCAAATGGTACTAAATTAACCTCCTTGGTATTTAAGGTTATTAAATACAGTTCTGGAAATTTCACACTTTTAAAAGTTGTAGATTTCTAGCGCCTAGCTGGTCATTTCATAGCTGTTAATGATGTGTATTGAAATATAGTGCTACCTAAATTGTGGATGCATTTGGGGGCCCCTGGATTGTAAGCATGTAAAAGTTGCAGGTACATTTGGACACTACTAGTCTTAAAGGTTTGAATAAGCATTTTGATACAACATTTGTGAATGGTTGATATTTTTACTGATTATATATCATTTCTCAGTAGAGTATTTTTTTTGTAACTAAAATATTTTGTTGTAAACCTAATCTGCATTCCAAATGAAACCTATTCAGCAAACATGGATAAACGTACCTGCAATGGAGTGTCAAAATGACAGTTATTTCCATGACACCATTTTTTAACTATCTCCACACTTTGCCAATGTTTACTGTTTTAAAAAGCGATGATTAGAATTGGATTAAACCTAAACATATGAAAGTGAATTTATACATTTTCTTTGTTCTTGAGAATTGGTAACAAAAATAAGAAACATTACTTATTACATTATTTATTGGAATGGTTGGCAAAAAATCAGCCAATTGGCAACTGATCCAAACTTTATAAAATGGTAAATAATAAGGATTTCCTTATAGTTGGTTCACATATTTTAATAATTTAGTAAATGTTTATAAATTTATGAATAAAATATTGTTTTCATATTTATTCCTTTATAAATTAGTAAATAATAGATATTACATTGTATTAGTTTTTAGAATATTGTAAATAAACAGTCTAATAAATAATGTTTCATATTTTTGTTGTAAATTCTCAAGAACAAAAGAAAAATATATCAGTTCTCTTTTATCATACGTTTAGGTTTTATTCCAATTCTAATCATTGCTTTTTAAAGCAATAATCATTGCTGAAGAATGAAGGTAGTTAAAAAATAATGCCATAAGAAAAAACTGTCTTTTGATATTATGTCTTATTACAGACATGTTTGTCCATGTTTTTCATCTATTCATTCATTTATAAAAGTGAGCTTCTTTTTTTTTTTTCTTTGGCTTCCAAGCATGGATAAAAAAAATATGATGTTGCCTTCAACTTTCAAATTTTGGAAATCATTGATTTAACTCTTGAGAATTAGTAACAATTAGTTTAATTTGAAAAGAAAAATGTAGATTAGCAACCAAGTTTACTCACAGGTCCAAAGAAATTGCTGTCCATGCTTTGCCGGTGGTTATCACCCTCAAGCCAGCAGTGACCCTTGGGAACTTCAACAAATTTCTCTTTGTAACCAAGTGTCCTGTAAATAAAATCGAAAGCTATCAATTATCTAATTTTGCTTGCATTTTCAAGATAAATAATACATATAATTATATTGTGCATAATTCCCTGTAAAATAAAAGATAAGCTTATTTTGGACTTTATATATAAATGTTAAACACTGGAATTATACTCTATTCATTCTCACCTTACCTGAATATATATATATATATATATATATATATATATATATAGAGAGAGAGAGAGAGAGAGAGAGATGAATACAGTATCGATATAAAAATCAATACTGCTTGGTGACTAGCAGTTTCATGCCTGAACTGGCTAATTATGGTGTTGATTTCTATACCTTCACTCTTTTTATTTATAAACACACAATACCAAAAACTGAACACATTACCCCCATAACTATAGCAAATTCAAAACCACATTAAGGGTGTCTTTCAGTTTATCACAGTCACAATAGCATGTTTATCTTTGTAATTTACCCCTGAAAATAATCTTCGAAAAGGTTGAAAGTACTTGGGTTAAAAAAAACTGTGGTGCCTTCCTTGAAGGCTTCATCTCGATATCAAGAAACAAATTAGACAATATGAAAGGATCAATATAAAAAGGAGTAGAGATAATATGTTGAAATTATTCTACAAAATATGTTTAAATGAAAATAGCACAACACAGAGTTTCATGCACAATGCAATCTTCAGGCGCTGAGTATAGACTGGCTGTTACGTAATTTAAATTTTAATAAAAATATCTAGTTTCCGCAATGTTGGGGCAGTTATATATTAGGATTGCAGATTTTTAATTTTAAAAATTATATTTGGCATTTAAAATAAATGTGATTTGTATATATATATATATGTAAAAAAATTAATTTAGAGTTAGATTTATTAATTTTTTATATATTAAGTTTAAAGATAGATTACAAGATTTTTTCAAAAAACAAAACAATAAAAATTAATCTGGCTCAACGTATTTAAGCAGATATTCATTTTATGCCTATAATTCACTTCTCTTGTTTAATAAACGAGGGCTATTTAAGTGTTTTAAGATAACTAATTTTTAACAAGACATATATTTATAGCCTTTCCCATAGTAAGATTTGGCTCTTGCTTCAATATCTCAGGTGATAATCAGTGTATTAGCAAAATTCTTTGCCAGAGATATTCAGAGAGAGAGAAAGAGAGAGAGAGAGAGCAGTGCTGTTTTTGTATTTTATATTGCCTAAAGTCATTTGATGATGATAGAAACAAAAACTCTTGTGTAACCAATTTGTTAGAATGTTTACTTTTTGACTATGACTTGGTTTCAAATCTCACCATGGTCAATTTGTCACGGAGGTAACTTCTTGATGTTATCAGTCTCAGGAAGTGATCTCAGTTTGTGGGATTGTTGAAAAGTACCTGAAACCTATACCATAGGTTGACCCCCAAGTCTTGTAAGTGAAACTAGATAAATGGAATTATTCAAAAGCTGTCAACAGCTGTGCTAGCATGAAATCACAAGTCATTGTTACCAAGGGTTTGAGTGTACTTAGCTATAAGTAGTAATTATGAATCAAATTAAATTATATATCAACTTCAATATTTAGAACTCAAAACAGTGTTTGATCATCTATTGGTTTTTTTGTATTAGCTATATCAGAGACATTTGGTGTTGATGGATTTTAAATCAGTTCACTGAAACTAGTGAGTGTTTTTTTATTATATATATATATATATATATATATATAACAGCAGCTCCCATTGCTATTAATGCATTACTCTTCAAATACGAATTGAGTTCTCTGGTCCACTGACATATTTTGTATAGAAAAAAATGTTAAAATTTCCCTTCTTCTCTGCTGTGCAATGATGGCCTAGGGGTAAGATATCTGACTGATGTCAAATCAGTTAGGTTTCAATCCCAGCTTGAAGCAATTGGATGTCTAGCCACACTGAAGAGCTGTGAAACAGCAAAACAATCTGTCTGTGGATGACACTATATATATATATATATATATATATATATATATATATATATATATATATATATAAACTGCATAAGTGTAAAACAAAAGGCACCATCCACTGCTGACTCTCATTTATCATTCATGATAGGAAAATCCACTATATAACTGCATATATATGTACATACATACAGACTCATCCAAGCATGTATATATATTAGAACCTTTTTTGTATATGTGTGTGTGTGTATATATATATATATATATATATATATATATATACACACACATATCTGTGGATACATATATACACACATGTATGTATGGTGATTTTCTAAGTTTAGCTTAATATGTGGCACAAGGCTGAAAGTATGGGGCACCCAGTAAGGATTGAACTCATTACTCAGTTATAATTGTTTACTAGTGAGACAAGCTTGCTAACCATTACAACATGTCAAGGTGCCTAGGCACATATATGTATGTATGTAAATTCAGACAACAGATCCTACAATAGCAGTGCCTCTAACAAAGCACTCATCAGGTATCGACTCTAAAATGGGTCACTAAGTTTTCCATTTTGTCAAATATATATATATAAAATATACTCAAATGGATAAATATAAATAAATGTATGTGTAAGTGTTCAAATACATTCATATATATATCCTTTGGTCTAAGAAAAACAGTGCTCAGTGCTAAATAACAGAGCTATTGAGTATATATTAATAAATATACATAATGCCCCATGGCGACAGTACAACTCAGAGTTTCATTTTGATGATTACACAGATCATGAAACTGTTTTACTGTTGGCGTGGGGCATTATACGGGTGTGTGTGTGTGTGTGTGTATATATATATATATATGAGAGAGTGAGAAAAAGAGTGTGTTTATGTGTGTTCAATATCTACTGCATATGATTTTAACTTGCGTAAATTCAGGATATTTTTTTTGTTTGAAACAACAAATCTTTTCAGTTCTACTACTACTACTAATAATAATAATGTGATGCTGCCTGATGAATCAATTTATGAAAATGTTTCTTTGTCTCATTTTTATTCCTTGTTTTTCTGCTTCGTTGCATTTTGATATTCTTGGAGATCAGTTTGTCAAAGCCAGATCTTCAGCACGATCAAAGATAATAAAAGCATGGTCTGTAAAGTGAGACTGTTCATTTACGTGTCTGTTCAGGCAAAGTTGACTGAACACTCAGAACAGACAACACTTGTGTTAATGAAAAAACAAAAACACAATAACAAATAAAATAGTAAATTACAATCAAAAATTGCATCTAAGAGGCTTTTATTATTTTTCCTGCGTTTTTCAATCAAAACTTCTAACAATTCTCTGAAGCATGAACATCAGGCCACAACTTATATTTTAATTTTAGTAATTTGAATAAATATCTGGAGAAAAAAATGTCATTTTCTTTAAAAAGAAAAATATAAA
Source organism: Acanthosepion pharaonis (assembly GCA_903632075.3). NCBI lineage: Eukaryota > Metazoa > Mollusca > Cephalopoda > Sepiida > Sepiidae > Acanthosepion > Acanthosepion pharaonis. Next base: position 2,840,915 of record CAHIKZ030001524.1, on the reverse strand, counting down.
TAATACACATGACATTTAAAAAAATGTTTTTTTTTTTTTTTTTTTTAAGCGTTTCACCCCAAGCAAGGCAGGAAGCCACTAGGATGCAAGGGGTTACAGAAAATTTGGAGCAAGATCAGATAAGAGTGATAGAAAAAAGGATGAGGAGAATGATAGTGGATAGATCAAGGCAACTAGAGATGTCGCTTTTTTTTTTTTTTTTTAAGCATTTCCCCCCAAGCAAGGTGGGAAGCCACTAGGACACAAGGGGTTGCAGAAAATTTAGAGCAAGATCAGATAAGAGTGATAGAAGAAAGGATGAGGGTAGTGGATAGATTAAGGCAACTGGAGATGTCGATTGACATTACACTTGAATAGCTGGAGATTATAGCTCACAGGGAAACTAAAATAGGGAAGGGAGTTCCACAGGCGAGAGATGCGAGACATGAAGCTATTAGAGTAGAAGAGACGGCTACATTTAAGAGTTTCGACAGTGAAGGGGTGAGAGCAGGATGCCAGCCTTGTAGGGCGCTGGAACTCATGATGTCTGGGAATCAGCGAATGCAGCTCCTTGGAGCAATTGCCATGAAAGTATTTGTAAAACAGATAGAGAGAGGTAGCATGGTAGCAATACTCCATTCAAGGGCGAATTGTGGATTTGTAGATCTGGAGGATCGATTCTGGGGAGAAAAACTTCCTAGCGCGGCTCAGGGAGCCAACTTTCCTTGCAGTGGATGAGGCAATTGACTCGATGTATTTATTCCATCTCAGGTCAGCAGTCAGTGTGAGACCGAGAAGCCGCAGAGAGTTGCTCTCAAGAAGTTGAGCATCAGACATTCTAATGGAGGGAAGGGAAGGATCTCTGTGGTGATTAATAGAGAGCAGTTTTGTCTTAGAAGCGTTGAAGTTGACCAGCCAATTCATGCCCCAGTTCACAATCGATTGGAAGTCCTTTTCGAGACGCACGTCCAGGTGAGTTTTGTCAGCGAGACTAGATTTGTTTTTGAGGCAGGAATAAATTGTGGTGTCATCTGCGAAGATGCCAACTTGGGAAGTTATGGCGTCAGGAAGGTCATTTATGTAGATAAGGAATAGAGTGGGGCCTAGGATGAAGCCTTGAGGAACACCTGCGTTCGTGGGATAGGAACTAGAGGAGAATCTGTTGAGAACGACCTTCAATTCACGGTTTGACAGGAATGATTGTATTAGGTTATATAATCGACCCGTAATGCCATAACCCTGGAGCTTGTGAAGAAGGCGGCATGCCAAACCCTATCAAATGCTTTGGAGATGTCTAGTGCCACGGCTCGGGCTTCCCCGTTATTTTGGAGAGCTCGGTAGACTGTTTCAGTGATGGCCGTAAGCACATCGGCTGTAGATCGGGCAAAGCGGAAACCATATTGTTTGTCTGAGAGCAGATTATGGGATGTGAGGTGGTTAACCACCCCGGTATTGATTAGAGCTTTGAAGACTTTGCCGAAGAGGGGATTGACATTACATTTGAATAGCTGGAGATTATAGCTCTCAGGGAAACTAGAATAGGGAAGGGAGTTCCACAGGCGAGAGGTGCAAGACATGAAGCTATTGTAGTAGAAAAGATGGCTACATTTAGGAGTTTCGACAGTGAAGGGGTGAGAGTGGGATGCCAGTTTCATCGGGCACTTGAACTCATGATGTCTGGGAACCAGCGAATGCAGCTCCTCGGAGCAATTTCCATGAAAGTATTTGTAAAACAGACAGAGAGAGGAGATGGTGCGCCTGTGAGAAAGTGTCTGTAGACAAGATGCCATATCAGGGCCAATTATATTGCATATCTGCCTCTGGAGCCTATCAAGAATCCCGAGGCAAACCGAAGGGGCTCCAGACCATATATGGTAGCAATACTCCATGCAAGGGTTTACAAAATTGTGTTATTTTGACAGAAAAAAAGGATTTTTACAAAGAGCAGACTGGTTTAAAAATAAAATGAGCAGCATTTCAATCATTAAAATCATAATAACAAAACTGAGTCACTGCTTGAGAAAACTCAAGTATTATAACTGATCGATGGTCATAAGCTTAAAATCATGATGGAAACATTCTAAAAAATGTATGCAAATCAAATTTAGATAAATCCTGTTCAAAATTAGTATGGTTATTTGAGAGTGTAAAAGTCTACATTCATTTTTATAAAGTAGACATAACCACTTTACTTAATAAAGTGATAAAAATTTCTGTTTTGAATATAATCCACAGAACAGCAGATGTAAATATGGCAGATAACATATTTGTGGTATTTTTCTAACAATAATTCAGAATGTTTTAAACTAGTTTCTCTCCTTTAAATATAAATGATTTAATTTTATTTTTAATATGATTAATCTTTATTAATAAAACAAAAATAGAAACAAAAGCTGGAGACAGAAAACAAAGAGGAACACTCAAGATTTAAATATAATATGTCAGATTTTATTATGCAAGCCAATGCTTTCATAACAAAATTCATATTAACCAACAAATGTTGGGAAAATTCTCAAGATATATTTCCATTAAATAATAGTCTAAGTTTTTACTGGGCGTAAAGTGTAGGATCAGTTTATTACTTGATAATAAACTGATCCACATTTAAAATTATTACATGATGTTAGATTTTGTTATGCAGGCCAATGTTTTCACAAGGAAATTTGTATTAACCAAGCAATTTTTTCATATATTTATATAGGTACCTCAACAGTATCACTAAAAAATGAGCATAGCATGATGAAAAAGACACCAAACTTGACGAAAACCAAATGTTATCATCTAAATGTTTATGTTATTATTAAGAGGAAAGATCAAAGTATTTTGGGGGTATTTTTTTACATTTTTTAATCGTTCTAGCATGTTCAAAATTTTCATTAAAAATCTTGTTTTTTTGAGCCAGCAAAATTGTCAGATAATTGTTCATGGTAACCATTTTTTTCCATTTTATGAAAAAAATGAAAATCTCAGTTTGAAATTCTTTTAAAAATAAATTATTTTTTCAAAACTTATTTTAAGAAAATCAGAAATTATAATGCTTATTTAAAATATTTTGAACCAAGCTTAATTTAGCTTCTGTGCTGAAAAGATGTAATTTGAAAATAAAACAAAGCAGTTCATAAACTTTTGCATCATTTGACAGGTGATGAATAACATATTGACAGATTATGTGAGGATAATTCCTTCTATGGAAGGAGAGAAGTGAAGTTATTTACATTTAAGTGAACAAATTAATTACCTCGTTCTTTTTAAGGAAAACTTTCAGTGCTCTAATTTTTTTTTTGTACATAGCTTTCACCTTTATGTTTACGATGCTTTATGGAAAATATATTATAAAGAAATTAAAATAAGACTGTTAAGGGTGAGATTAAATTTCATAAGAAAGGTATCTAATTAATTTATAGGTACCTTTCTTATGAAATTTTATCAGAAGTGT
>CAHIKZ030001524.1:2830000-2832500 GCA_903632075.3 Acanthosepion pharaonis | reverse complement strand
ATTCCAAGATTTTTATTGGATTGTGCTTAAAAGGACAGACTCTATGGAAGAGCAGAGTATAATAATAATTTTTTTAAGGAAAAAATAATCTTTTAAATAATAGTTAAAACTTAAAATCTGCTGTAAAATTTTAATATTTGATAGCATGGGTAAATTAGTATACCAAATACACATTCATCCATTCATCTCTCTCTCATATATATATATATAATATATATATATATATATATATATATAGATAGAGATAGATAGATAGAATTAATCCAAATATAAAGTTTGCCACTTAGCTGGTTGCTGTTACCTTAAGTATCCTGACTCTAGAGTTATGTAGATGGATCTCTAGCAACAATCACCTCATCCATTTGTCAGGAAATATATATATATAGAAAGAGAGAGAGAGTAGGGGAAGGAAGGTTTATTTGTTTAGCAAGTTTTCATTTAAGTAGTTTTGGCTAAAGATCAATGAAATTTCTTTGTTTAAAATTTCATTTAATTAATTTTTTTTATGGTTCAAAACATTTTTTTGGTTTCCAGGGAAAATTTGAACATAAATTATCCAATATATTCTGTGTGATTTTTGCTTTCACAAGCCATTATCAGAGATAATTTGGGCTTGGTAGGATTGTGTCTTCAGGTAGTCATTGTTTATTTGGTATTTTTTGAAGTATTTCATTATTACACATTGGTGAGTGTAAGGTTGAGTTTTTTTCAAGTATCATGTCCTCATGAATCAGTTTGTGGTTTTGCATTGTATTTTTTTTATTTCAACCACTAGCACAGTATTCTATAAAGAACTCAAAAATATAAAACAAATATCAACAATAATTTCCCTAACCACATAATTGATAAAGAAATTAAACTAACTTTAGAAAAAGTAAAAGTGAATAATAATGTAAATGACATCATAAAACTATTCAGCAGAAACAAATTACACAATATAAACTAGATAAAAAATATATATATATATATATATATATATATGCAGCATATCTTTATTTAAGCATGTCTGGTTGAATAATCTAGACATAATATCTCTATTTATTTTTATTTTAATCCTCTCAAATTCACAGATCAATTTCTTAGAGGTAAATTGTTAAGACAAAGATGAATTGCTTAGAATGAAGCTGATTTTGGATGAGAACAAAAGTACTTGGGAAAATAAAAGAAATAACCAAAACTATGGCGTCTTTCTTACTCAGTTTTGTAAGAGCACTAAGATTTTGATCTGTGAATTTGGGAGGGTTAAAATAAATAAACATATGTCTAGATTATTCAACCATATATATATATATATATATATATATATATATATATTTATATATTTAGTTTTTATTTTTTTTATCATAAATTTTGGTCAGTCCTTGCGTTGGCCAAACAGTCTCTTTTAAGTTGTTATTTAAGATAAAGGCTTGATGCTGTTATGCTGTTCTGAATTCCCTTGGTCATTTTGACAGTTTTATTGGTTCCTGGAAAGGGGTTGTATATGTGTCAAGTGTGTGTTATTTAGTTCTGAGGGAATGAGTGAGTATGATGTGTGTAAGTGTGTATATTAGTATGGGTGTGTGTATAAGTGTGAGGCCTCAACACTTTCACAAGCATGTCTGTCTTGTATGGAGGAGAAATGTGGGTAACATTTCTGCCTACAAAAACATCATTTTAAAACCCATGCCAAATTCACTATAATTGAGAAAATAGAAAAGTTCAGAGCAGATAACATTAGAAAAAGTTTAGAAAACCATGAAGATAAGTGGATTCTGCACCTCAAAACACTCCATTCAGATGAACTTAATCACAAATTTAACAGCATAGATAGAATTAACATATAACCTTTATCTTAAATAACAACTTAAAGAGACTGTTTGACAACACAAGAACTGACCAAAATTTATGATAAAACATAAAAAACAAATAAAAACTACAGATAAAGTTCATTTTCTCTATTGTCATTTATTCCTGTAGTTCACTGCTAACAAGCAGAAATCTTTTTCTCCTGATGATGGCCATGCTGGCTGAAACAAGTCAAGGAATCTAATTGAAATAATAAAATGAAAAAATATTAATATACAACCTAGTGTGTCTGAAAATTTTAATTTTTTAATATTTTTTATTGTTCAAAACATATATACATATATATATATATATTAAGAAATGGACAAGGTCCGACAATTTATTTATTAAAGACATATTTTTTATGTTTAACGTTGTTATTTTATAGATACAAGTATTTAAGCAAATTGTATCTATAAAATAACAACGTTAAACATAAAAAATATGTCTTTAATAAATAAATTGTCGGACCTTGTCCATTTCTTAATATATGACGTCATTTGTTTACATTCGATACGCCAGAGCAGTTATGAATGTACGAGATTCATGGAAAGTTGGAGTAAGCAGTAAATTCGACCTTGTCTACCGATTGGTTCTTTGTAGCTCAAGCGGTAAAGGCACGTCAGCGTATATGACGGTTCCGTATAGGATGCAGGTTCGAATCCTGTCAAAG
>CAHIKZ030001524.1:2802500-2822500 GCA_903632075.3 Acanthosepion pharaonis | reverse complement strand
ATATTGCTAATATTTATATGCTATGTATTTTACAAGCATCAGACTGACTATAAAGATTTTTAATGCATCATTATCTACATTGTTAAATAATTGTTTCAGACTAGCATTTTTTAGTGGCAGTGTATTTGGCTCAGACCTTATGAGGCTGACCTTGGGGTCAGCTGGTAGACAAAATAGGGATGAAGATTTTGATTGGCTGAGCTGAATGTGGGAATGTTAGAGAGATAGAAACTGTTTCCAAGGAGTTAAGTTTTACATGTTGAAGAATGCAGACATGTTAATTTCATGTGTGGAAACTGCTCCCCAGTGGAATGGGATAGCAACCCCATTGAGTAGTTAAAAAATATACATGTCAACATGTTAATAAAATAGACAAGTTTAAAATCCCTTTTATTGAAGTTCTCATTTTACCTCTGAACAAACTAACTAGTGATTACATATCCGAGAGAAGACAGCCAAGAGAGGGAGTATGAAACAACATGGGTCATTTGTGAAACTGTTTCTTCCATGTGCTGTGTCCTTTCTGAACAGTGACATCATGCCTCCCCACATTTCTCTCCACAATTCAATGTGGTTTGTAGGTCTTCATAATTTTTGTCCTTTTACCATCTCTCCTAAATCCTGTTCTTGCATCCATTTACCTTGCTAGATAGGTTTCCCCTCTGTTTCTCTTACCTTCAATCTATCTTGTGAGTATCAACTTTTTCAATCTCTCTTTCCTCATTATGTGACCTAAAAAATTTCAACTATCTCTTCCTGATGTTAAGTATCATTTTTGTTGCCATTGACTCTAGAATTTCATTATTGCTCAGTCTATGGCATTCTAAGCATCTTTCTGTAGAACCACATTTCTGTTGCTTTGTTTGTTCTTTATCTGTGAGGAGATTATCCAGCATTCAATGCCATAAGAAGGACTGATATTACATAACAGTTCTTTGTTTCTAATGACATTTTTCTGTTTCTTAATACTTTATTAATACTTTGGAAGTCATCCTTTACTATTCTAATGCAACTTTGGATTTCCATGTTGCACTTCCCGGCCTCTGTTAATATGCTTCTCAGATATCTAAATTATTGAACTTATTTCAGTTCGGTATCTCCAATTTGTAATTTGTATCTTGGGCTGTTCCTTTTGCTAACAACTCTGCATTCAGTCTACATTTCTTCTTAGTTTGATAGAAAATTTCCTTTGGCATATGCAAATATATAGCAAAACACTATTTGTTTACATATTGGATAATATCAGGTTGAGTCATAAGTAATTTCTGTTTTTAGGAACCAAATGTAATGATGAATGTATCATCTAAACAACTAATCATACGTACCTTAGGTTTTGCATGTCAATGACGACCTCCACAGTGGATTAAAAAAAAAACAACTCAGTTTTACCTCACCCACCATATTCACCTGACTTTGCACCTGCTTATTGTTACCTTTTTTGATTATTACAAAATGCTTTGATAGGGAAAGCTTTCTCTAATAAAAAGCAGATTCAAGAGTTTATTGGAGACTGTTTCACATCAAAATTTGAGGAATTTTAGTTAAACAAAAATTAATCGTTCGTGTTTTGTTTTTCTTTAAAGTCTCAGAGTCACAGAGAAACATCAGCAACTGCGTGGCATTAAAAGCATAATCGCCAAGATGGGAATTGTAATTTGATACCATTCATTCAGCGGTCAAAGGAGTGGGCTTGCAGTGAGAGACAATTGTATTTCATCTTGCTGGACAAGTAAACTGTTCTGAAGCATTTTGAAAATATTTGTATTGACATTATTATTTAAATGTTTTTTATTTTTATTTTTTCAGTTTTGACCATTTATATGACGTCACCTGGAGTGACATGAAATGGTTCCATCAAACGTGAGAAGCCTGAACAACATAATTATAAACATTTTTTTCTATCCTCTGCCAGCTGCAATGATGGAGAAAGCATTACCTCGAACCATTGCCAGTGAGACATGTTGCATGAGCCACTCTGTTTCGTGAGGCTTGTCCCTTAATAGAGACACAATCGTGCCAATCCTCCGAAGGAACGCCATTGAACGAGGGCCAATAACCCCTGAAGTCTCCACTGCCACAGGAGTAAAAAAAATCTATCAGCAAGAGAAGAATATTTAACTATTTTTTTCGTCCCTGTGTCCCATGTGACGGATCCTGGCTCAACCGCGGACCTGATCAAATTTTAGTTAAAAGAAATTGAAAAGCCTCTGAATAAGTGACAATGTGTTGTTGCAAATAATGGTGAATATATAATTGAATAAAATGTAATTGTGCTTTATTTTTTGAAGAAGTAATATAATATTTTGTTGATAAACAAAAACAGAAAGTATTTATGACTCAATCATAATTCATGGATAGTAAATTCAGCCTTTTACAAGAATAGCAACATAAAGTGCATTGCTATTCACCAAGAAAGAAAGAACATAATACACCAGAAATACCAATAACTAATAACACAGGGCATGATAAAAAAAAAAACTTTAATTGTTAAAAGAAGAAAATAGAAAAGATAGAGAAATGGTAGCAAAGGGAGTCAAACTTGACAAAAGGGTGCAGTATCAGAGGAGGCCAGAAGATTAGGTTTAAAACTCAAGGTACAGGGTTATCATATGGAACAATGTTCTAGAGGACTGAAGCTTTGGTTGGTGAATTTGGTGACATAATAATAAAGCTACTAATAACTGAACAATTAACTTAGATGAGATATCCTGAGATATGAACAACAGAACAAGAACAATCAACCTACTAGACTGAATAAAGGGGTCAGTTCAAAATTCCCTCAAGTTTAATGTTTTAGCATACTTACAGATGATAATGGGTATGCCAAAATTCACATAAATACAGTAGTAAATACTGTATGTTGGTCTGCAGTTGGAGATTCATCGTGGGATGCATTTGACTACTACTTCTATGCACCGCTGGCAAATCTTATATGTGTTGTTTGTGTGCTAAGTATTATTATTTATTACCAACCTTTGTGTAATTATTCTATTCAGTAACCTTCCCTAGGTTACAACATTTACCCAGATCAACAGACATCTGAAGAAGGCCAGAGGTAACAACAGCTGAAACATTGTGATTGTCACAACAAAATTGGGGACATTAGACCATCTTTAAATCATGTAAATAAAGTGTACAAATTTATCATTTTCTGATCAAAAAATTTCTCCATTCTTCAAGGATAATAGTTTGTTTTTTTCTTTATTAAAAATTCACACACAAAAAAAAACAACCAAAATAATTGAAATCTTTTGAATTTCAGTTAACACTATTAAATAATTTGAAAATCATTGTTTCAAATGCCACTTCCATTCACCTAGCATGTTTCACAGGAGACTTCACTAAAATTGTTTCTGGATTACAGACAACCTTACTTTTTTTCCATAAGGGCCAGCTGTTTGCCTTCTTCATTGAATATTTTCATATGTTATTGCACTCAATCCAAAGAAATATTTGTCATTGGTCCTGAAATTTTGGCTTCAGTTGCTTTCCAATGCCTTTTTTATAAATACTTTCATAGTAATAAACTCACCTAGACTCTATGAATTTAAGTACATTACTAGATTGGCAGCTAGGTCTCATCATTTTACAGTTGAATTGGCTAGATGTAACTGTAAGTTCTATGATAACAGTTTCTTCTTTCACCCTACTCACTTATGAAACTCACTTCCAGCTTCTTGCTTTCCAATTTAAATACATTGTCAATCCTTATATTCTGTCTTCTTAATTTCTGCTCTTTTATTGTTCTTGCTCCTTAATAATGTTTTTCTTATATTCTTTCACACCCAGTAACACACTGTGTATAAGCACTTTGTTGCCTTGTTTGGTGTAAAATGATTAAAAAACAAAGCAAAACTGCTACATATGATTGTTAGTAAGGATGATACATTCATTACAATCAGTTCCCAAAAAAAGGAAATTACTTACAACTCAGCCTCAAATATAAGTATGATTCAGTTAAAAAAAATACATTTTTCTCTAGTTATTAACCAGTTAGGAATAAATTTTCTATAAGCAAATAATTTTAATCATTACTTTATCATTTGTTATCTATTGATATCATTAAGAAAAAAAACAAAAAAAAACAAGTGAAACTAGAAATAGCATTTTTACAAGGTTTTCAAGGCTAAAATGAATTTAATAATGTTATGATTGGACCAGTTTTTTGATTGATTTGATTTGTTTGATGTCATATCAACTCCTTATGAGTCATTTAATGCCTAAATCTAATTTTCTTGTGAACTTTGAAGTAATAAAATATGATATATGTTATTTTGTTTTCACAATCGAATACATGGTAGATTCACGTTGGGTTCATTATATTTACTCATGTGCAACTAACCTTGGGAAAGATATGAGTCCACCTCTTCTCCCCCAGCTATGGGTTAATAAGTAAAAACCATTATTATCTCCCAAAAAATAAAAATTGCATATAAAATATTTAGATTTTAGCATCAAATAACCCATAAAGGTTGATATGCCGTGAAATAAAATCAGCCAAACCAACTAAACTAAAACGCTGAAAATAATAAACTTAAATAAAAAAAAAAGTAGACATGAATTATTTTAAAAGTTTTCATGCTTTGGTTGAGAGTAAAAACTTCTACTAAAGGCTTGGCAGTTTTTCATTTGGTAATTTTTATGAAGAATTTAATAATCTGTCAGAAGCAAACCCCAGAATACAGTATGAAAAACAAGATGTCAGCAGGGATTTATGTATTAGACAATTCCAACACCTGTGCATGTTCATGAAATATATCTTTTTATGTCAAACAAATATGAAAGTGAAAGGCTGTGCCTGTTTTCTAACCTTTTTCAGAAAAAGAAAAAAAAGATATCAATAATTGAGGCAAGAGAGAAATGGGAAATAATTTATGTAGCATAAAGAATGGAAATTCTATACATTTGATATGTTACTTCTTGTTAAAATGGTTGGTGGAAATAAAATGTTGCAAAACAAAAAAATACTGCATGGATTTTGTTGCAGGAAAGAAATTCAGATGATCATATCTTAACATTCTGCTTAAAATATGATTTTGGTTGGGAAGAGACTTTCAAATATCACTTTGCATTTGTTCAATATTATTAATTTAAAAACATTGGACTAGAATCCAGGAAAAGAAGTTAGAAAACAAAACAAATTTTAGAAGTATTTCTACATTGGAACAATAAAGTTTACTTTTAATATTGCGTTAAAAATTAGTCAGGATTTTTTCTATTGTTAGTCTATAACAAACGACTGAATGACAAATAATGTTACAATGTTAAAATAATCAAGAATGATTTTTCTACATAGTAACTGAAACTGAAGATTTTTCTAAAATTGATTTTTAGTAGACATGGTAACTGTTCTGATGAACTTTCCTCTATAGTACTAAGACTTTATGAATTTAAGCGCATTACTAGAATGGCAGCAAGGTCTCATCATTTTACTGTTGAAATGGTTAGATGTTATCATATGTTCAGTTTGCTAACAGTTTCTTCTCTCACACTTCTCACTTGTAGAACTCTCTTCTGGCTTCTTGCTTTCCAGTCAACTCTGATCTTCAAAAATTTAAATACAATATCAACATTATCTTCTGTCTTCTTAATTATTGTTCTTTTATTGTTTCCCTTAATAATGTTTTCTTTTTATCTCAGATTTTCTAACACACAATATACCCTTGCATCTTAGTGTCTTTATTGCCTTGCTTGTGGTGAAATGATAAAAAAAATATTGTTTTTAATTATGTCTCATTTTTTACTACTTTCTAAATAATTGTTATGGGTCATTTTATTTCATTTACCTGTTCTTTCTTCAATGTTATTGTCTCTTCTGATAATTCTAACATTAGTAAAATGTCACCAACAAAGTGTAGATAATTGAAATGTTTTCTTTTTATGTTTACTCTCAATGTTTACTGAATAATGTGAAGAAACAATATGATGAATTTTGACTTCTGCATGAAGAGCTCGCAATTGAGAAAAAAATAAAATAAAAAATTCAAAATACAATTTTCATCTCAAAGGCTGGATGCAAGGAATTTGTTCATGCAGAATGCTGTCATTAGTATATTAATGTGTTTCTAAAATCTAGAGATGTGTACATATAGTTCAAAGGAAAAGAAGAATGATGTTAAATATTCAATTCTCTTTTCTTGGAACATTTTCAAAAGTGTATTTGGAAATATATTCCTTTTAAAAGAGAAATTATACTGAATTAATATATTAAAACATTTCTTATATACTGGCTATTTTTCCATATTATTATTATTATTATTATTATCATCATCTGGTAATTTTAACTGAGCCTAGTGATGCTTATTAAGTCAGGTCACTCTTGAAATGCTAATGGTACCTGCTGCATAGCTGGGTTATCAGCAACTAAACTGGTTCCCCCATCAGGCTTTTGGTGTGGAGAGTGGCTTGACATGCAACAATATTAAAAACATGATCTGTCAAAGGACAGATGAACCTTCTTGATGGATGGGCTGTGAATCTAAAGTTACTTTATTCTGTAGCTTCAAAGTTAAAGTATAAAACTGTTAAAGAGATCATAAGAGGATTTTAGAATATATTAACTTGTGTTAGGTTATTTAATGTTGAACTGTACTTGTATCTCCAGGTAAATATTGGTCATGTTTATACTTGAGCCTGTAGGCAAACATTAGTCATCAATACTGAAGTGCACAAGCATTCAGTTGCTCATGCTTCTAAGTAGAGGTAAACATTGCTCAAGTTTATACTATAATCTATATGTAAAAGTTAGTCTATAGGTAAAAGTCATGCTTATACTCTTTAGGTAAACATTAGTCATGTTTATACTTGAGTCTATAGGTAAAAGTTAGTCATGCTTATACTTGAGTCTATTGGTTGTGTTTATGCTTGAGTCTATAAGTAAACTGTATATAGACAGACATTGATCAACCATATCTAGGAGAGCAATCATCCACTTATTGTGCTTATACCTGAGTCTAGAGGTTAATGTTGCTCATGGTTACACTTGAGTCTGGAGATAAATATTGATTGTGCATATACTTGAATCTGAAGGCAAATATTGGTCAATCCATACTCAATCCACAAGCATTCACCTGATGTGTGTCTACTTTGGTGGGAGGCTTTCTTGACTCATTAAATGTGATGCAGTTGGCATATTTTAGGTTCCACTGACAAAGAAAACAGACAAGAAGATTAGTTAAAGAAATGTATAACAGCAAAAAGGAGTTGTAAGAAATGCAATGTGCTTAAATCTTTGTCCTTAACTGCTGTCCTGAAAATCTCTCTAGTTGGTGACTCAAGAATGTATTTGTGAATGAAGAACAATTTCTGTCTTATTGCCATTTATTTTTTTATAGCTTATCAACCTTTTGCAGATTATTTAAGGACAGAAAATATTTTTAGATTGAAAAATTTTTTGAATATAATAATGATTTAGTGATACAAGTCTTACTAATTAACCCATAGCCGGGGGAGAAGAGGTAAATTTATATCTTTTCACATAAGTGAATATAACAAACCCAATTGGAATTGCAACTTGGCTCTCCACTTTCCAATTCCAAGTCACTATCCATTGCACCAGTCACACATCTAAGTTTATACCAGATGATATTCCCAAGTGGTCACACATCCAGGTAATGACTAGACTCAATGTTGCTTAACTCGGTGATCATATGAGAACAGGTGTTTCAATGTTTTGAATATAATAATGATTTAGTGATACATGTTTACTAATTAACCCATAGCTGGGGGAGAAGAGGTGAATTTATACCTTTCCACCTAAGCAATTATAATTAACCAAAAAAGAATTGCAACTTGGCTCTCTGATTTCCAATTCCAAGTCAAACAGCTAAGTTTACAGCATATAATATTCCCAAGTGGTCACACATCCAGGTAATGACCAGACTCAATGTTGCTTAACTTGGTGAGAAACAGTGTTTCAATGTGATATGGCCATAAGCCTTGTTGCCATTTTGTTGCCTACCTGAAGCATATTTGTCATTCATATCCGTTAAAAGAGTCAATAAGAATTATTTTTTGCTAGATGAACAAAACTTTCTTGTGAAAATGATCCCATGAAAAGGAATTTTCAGTAAGCACTGACAATGAAGCTTTCAGAGACATGGAGGTGTTTAACCTGTGAAATTGTCCAGCATAAATTCTAGAGGCAAATAAATCTTCTTTCCTCTGAAGAAATTGTTAGAAGTCCTTGTGGAGGTGGGACAAGGTAATTCAACTATATTTGTTAACCAAAGAATAAGAGTTCAATCTTTGGCATCATAGTTAACAGGCTGCTCATTAAAGTTATCTACAATCAAACAGGCTGATCATTAATGTTATCCACAGTCAATGACTATTATGGTGAGAAGCCTTTGTAATGAGAAACCAAAAATAACAAATACAACTTCTTTCTTTTTTTCATTTCATAAAAGATTTTTCTGTACGATATCGTTACAATGAAGGAAAGGAAAAATGGCAGGTTATGGAGGAGTTAGGAAAAACTTTTCACTATAAATACTGGAATCAATATATCTATAAATAAATATGTATCTCTAAACCAAAAAAAAAATGCATGAATAATTAGGAGTTTAATCTGCCAAAAGTTATGAAAAGTTTAAAAACGTGAGGTCACTATAATAAAAAAAAAATTATTCTAAAATGCAAATATGAAAAAAGACTGCTGTCAAGTGTTTATGTGTGCTGAGGATTTAAGAAAAAACCAAAACAAAAAAAAGACAAAAAATAAGAAAAAACAGTAATCAATAGATTCTCTTAATCAGTGATTTCCAATATGGCTTCTGAATGTGAGACAGGCATCAAATCTTTTGTTTTGTATTTCTTTATCATTTCTCCTTGAAAATGTCTTGACAAACACACAAGTCAATAATTAAGCATCAGAGTTGAATGACTCTGAGAGATTCTTTAAAATCAATGACCACTTCAAACTCATTTTGAGTGACTTTAGCACTTTTGCTTAGAAGTCTGGTCAAAAAATATGTTCTAATAAAACTATTTTTGACCATATTTTAATGGCTCTGTCTGCCAGTTAGTGGCAATGGTGGTCAGTCTTTATTCATTAAGCTTCTTTTTTTTTTTAATTTGTTCTCATGTCAATCATTTGTGGCTTCTCAAAAAACTTATTCTCAATCATTCACTGATTTTTTCTTTCATGCACAACTTTATTCAATTGCTTTCTGCTTCTTTTCTCTCTCTCTTGAGTCTTCTTTCTCTCCTTTCACTTACTTATCTATTTTTATCTTCATTCTGTTTCACTTTTTTTTTATTTCCTGATTGATTCAATTTGTTTTTACTAGACAAGAAGAAAACATTTAAATCAGTCATGGGCAAACTGTGGCCCCAGGGCCACATGCAGCCTGTTTGGCTTTCTGAATAGAACACCAAATTTCATGAGAAAAATAACATTTCTTAAAATTTGGTTTGTTTTGTTTCATTTTCACTTTTTCACTCAGACTCTCTCGTATGCAACCATATACATAAATAATGATGAACAAATATGGTGACAAAGATGAGGACAATAGTCCAAATAATGTAAATAGGGCAAAACAATCTTAACCTCTTCAAATCAAGGGTTAACCATTATCTACCTAAATATCCTCATAGTATCCAACCCTTGCTCTTTTTCCCTATACATCCTTACAATATCCCCATTTAGTAATTCTCTGTCTTGAGTGGCACATAGGTCTTGTATTGGCTGAACAATAGTAAAAAACAAAATTACTTTCCTGTTTTAATGTTTCATGTTCCTAGTGTTTACCAAACAGGAACAACGATTCCAAATGAATAGGCATTGTTTTTCGAATGTAAGTTCCTTCTTGTAATCAAAAACAGGCTTTCATTTAAAAGTTTCTCTTCATTTTCTTTATTGACCATATAAATATCGATTCAAAGTGTCAATAACATGCATTATGAGAAATTATAGTGTGCACTTTGTGACCTTATATATCTTAAAAATGTCATTTTGAAAAACATTTTTTTGCTCTATCGAAGAAAAAAGAGATGACCTTCTAGAAAGAAAAGCAACATAAAATAATTTTACCATTATATCTTACACATTAACTTATCTCTAACATGGTTAATGCTAATGGTAATATTAACCATTCCCTTATAAAGAAACATTCAGCATTCATTGACCATGCAGCCAGTACTGCTGTCAATTGAAATTTATGAAATCTTTCCCTTAAAAATAGGTTTCTCAAATCCAGTAGCTTTTAAAACTCTTTCCAATACTGATGGTGATTTCCTTCCTAACCTTTTGTTGAAAGTAGTGTTGAATGTCAGTATCTTGATTAGGTCATTTAAAGAACCCTACAACTACCAATTAGCTTCTGAATTGTCCAACAGTATAATAACCAAGAAGATTACAATGTGAATTCATGAATTTGGAAGCATGGTAAATGAGGGTTCAATTTTGGGGTCAGGTATTGGACTCAATGGAAACAGGCCTAACAATAATTGAGCAGTACTAAAAATAATCATGACAAGATACCTTTAGATTGAGTCAGTGATAATCTACCAAAGAGGTTTCAGTTTGAAATTCCCTGATGGTTACTCAGACACCTGAAGAAGGCTGGATGGTGCAGCAGTTGAAACAATGTTTTAATAACACCTAAGATGAGGATAATGTTCTAACAGTAAATAATGTAAATAACTTTCTCATTTGTTCTATACTCTGTCCATGGTATTCTCAACATTTATAGGTAGAACCATATCTTGGTTGCTTCAAAACTTTGTCCAGCATTCACTATCATTTAGGAGATTTGAGAAAATCAAAATTATTAAGAATATTGTTTATTTTACTTCATACAATAGGAGTAGATAGATTCACCTATCGTATGCTTCACAATCCTTCCTGGTTTTTTGAACAGGAGTAGAGGTTCATCCCTTGTTTCCTCTTTAGGATTGGGCTTCCAGTTCCTTCTAAAGTCTATTCATCCTATTTTACTGCCATCTTATCACCTGGCTTGAGTTGAATTGATTAAAAAAATATATATTTTTTTTTTATTTTATTATAAAAAATGAAAAACAAAAATGTCCCGATAGATCTTACATAATTTGTTCATTGGGGATTTCTTGTTTTGTTAACAATTTTCAAATAACTGTGATTGTAGATGATGTCTAATTATATATTATTTTTAACATAATCAAAATCATTAAAAAATTGTGTAATTTTTACTTGAATTTTTTAAATGAGAAATTGTCATTATTATACTGGCTCTTATTTATCATTTCAAGTCATTATTGATTACACCATGTGTACATACAAACTTGCAGCACCTGGTATTCCTAAGCAATCACCCATTGAGATACTGACCAAGCTTGACATTGCTTTACTTCAGTGATTATATGGGAACCAATGTTCCAATGTGATATGGCCATAAGCCCAATAAAATAATATTTTTACACCAAAATCTTTTATAGTAGTATTTAAGAGGGAGAGAAATAAGCTTGTGTAAATAATTGGCAGAACAGGGATTAGGAAAGACACCAAAAAGACAAACTTTATTAATTGCTACAATGGAAAGAAAATTGTGGAGAGCCATAAATCATGGGAAACAGTACAGAGAAAAAGAAGATCTTTTTAGAAATTTACTTCTTATAAATGTTTATATTGACTTACACTTTCTTTTTTTTAATCAATATAGACAAGGAAAAATAATGTTTTTGCGGGTGATAAAACATTGGGCTTGTTCAAAAAAATTGGTAATTACTATTTTGATGTCTTCCTCTAACAAATCCCATTCTTGTGGTCATCATTATTTTAGCTTCTCTAACTGCTGCTTTCTGTGTTTCTGATTAGAAATAGAAGGTCTGTTTTGGCTTGAGCAAAATATAAAAAGGCAGATAACCTTTGATGCCAGAATTCTGTTCACAAGATTAGCCAGTTCAAGGGTTAGAATTCTGGCATATATAGTAACTTGTGTTTCTGTAAGATTTGAATTCAGAGTCTGCTGGTTGTGGATTATTATGCATCACAAAACCTTTGAATTGTTCTGTTGTAACAAACCAAAGAGGACAGCATTGTATCAGTTTAGCACATTTTTATCAATTTGAAAACATGTAGTCAAATTGGAAATCAGTCTCAGTGGCCAGCACAATGTTTAGAAATTGATATAAATGTTCACTATTTACATTGCTCAGACTATCATCCACATCATTGTTGCCATATTTATCACAGTGTTTCAGCCTTTGTATGCTTCAGCCTTCTTCATATGGTTGTAAAATGGTTGCTGAAGACATTAGGTTTATAATACCCAGAAATTCATACACAGATGTCCTCAAGGACACATGGTACAGTGGATAAAGGCATTAGTTAGATCCAGTGACAAGACTAAAAAAATGTGAATTCAATACCTGGTTAAGGCGGTGGAGAACTTGGAGAGGAGAATTAACAGGAGATAACTAATAAATGACATCCATTAGACATGGCACATGGAACTAGAACAGTCTTCCCCACCCAGTGAAATAAAGGGTTCAGTTCGACACTCCAACCACCCAAAGAAGGCCAGAGCAACAACCTGCCGAAACGTTGTGATAAATATGGCAACAAAGATGAGGATGATAGTCCGAGCAATGTAAATAGTGTACATATTACCTCATATCAGAAATATAGACAGATACTAGTATAAATGTTTTTAATCATTTCACCCCAAACAAGGCAATAAAGCCACTAAGACACAAGGGGGTTACTGAGTGTTTAGAGAGTATGGGAAAAAAGTAATATTAATGATAGAGAACAATCAGAAAACAAGAATTAAGAAAAAATAGAAGATATCGACACATTGTAGTGAACCACCTTCGTCGTCTCTGTATTCCATTGGTGAGAAGTAAGTTCCACTCGAGTGGAACTGACTGACAAGAGAATGTTTTCCTGATCATTACAATCTTAACCAGTTCAAGTCTAGGGTTAACTGTTATCTTCTCCACATAAACTGTGCCTATTACTCTGTAATCCTCTACTTTGAGTGGCTTCCAGGCCTTGTACAGGGTGAATCTCAGAACAAAAATAAACACTATAAGCAGAGACGTTTGAGAAGATAGTGAACTTCTAATTCTGTCAAAGATTTCAGGTTGAATTTCATGTTTTGTACTTGTGAAGCAGGATTTTTTTTGTTTGGAATTCTAAGATAAATGTCATTAATTATTACATCAATAATTATTCTGACTTGTATCCTAAACAATTCTCTCAGAAATGTAGACTTGAAGCAATTGAGATATTGTTCTATATAACAAATTCTGACAATTTTATTTTACAAAACTTTGCATGCATCCTTGAATTTTTCCACTTTAATCTATGACCAATATTAAAAGCAAAAACCAGAATTCTGCTGAAGGATTTGTGAAGATTATCAAATGTAACAGAGATCTGAGGAAAGTAGGGGAATGAACAGGCTGAAACAGAAAATATATGAGGGTATAAATCCTAATCTAACATCCATAGATAAAAGTGACATATAATTTATCAGTATAAAAAAATTGTTTTTATTTGGAGTGAAAAAAATTACTTTTGTATTATAAAAGCTTAGAATACTGCAGTGAACACTTGGTTAAAATCTGTTCTGAGGGTATGTGCAAGATGGTGCAGCTATGGTGCTCAAATCATCCAAAAAAGTACATATATATCTTTTTTGGCAGTTAGGTACTTTGTCAATTGTGACTTTAAATGGTTCAATAACTAGTCCCAAATAGTTAAATCTCTCTTTTATGTGACATGTTCCTTCATGATGTGGGTAATCATGGCTCTCCACTATTTCTAGGCTCATGTAGCTCTAAGCAACATTTGACTCTTTATCATCATCCCTCTTGGTTCCCAGTGTGCTATTCATTCACACAAACTCTTTTGGTCAATTATGCAATGTTTCCTTTTGCCGCTCCAGATTTCAATATTCCCTGTGAGTGTTAAATTAATTTCTTTCCTCCTCATGTCTTCAAGAAATTTTCCAATTTTGATAGAGTTCAAAAGTACCTTGAAGTCCTTGTTGGAGAAGATTTATTTTCCACACTCTGACCTCTCTCTCACAGCTGGGATGTGGCAAGTCTCTTACTGCTCTATCTCTGCTACCATAAAAAGTGATCAGACAAACTGCATCTCCTGCTTCTGACCTTCAAGATGATCTGCCACACCATTACATAGTGTCATTCCTTCTGTATTCCATTGGCAAGAAGTAAGTTCCACTCAAACAGATTCTTCCTACAAACCACTGCCCTATGGAATGGACTAGCAAGAAGATGTTTCCCTGATCACTACAACCTTAACCTGTTCACATCTAGAGTCAACTGCCATTATCTTGCCCTCCTATCTAAATAAACTACCCCTTAACATAATCTTGAGTGACTCGCAAGCCTTGTACAGGGTGAACTTTTCTGTAAAAAAAAAATTAAAAGAAAAAAAGTCTTTTTCTGATTTTCAGTTTAAGTGCCTCTTAGGCTAAATTTTCCTTAAAACTTTCTTGTTGCTCACATACATATTATATAGTATTCTTAGCATTCAGCTGTAGAACCACATGTCAGTTGCTTCAAGTATCTTATTCATCTACAAGGAAACTGTTCAGCATTCATTTCCATGTAGAAGTACTAGATTGGCTATTAGGTCTCATCATTTTACAGTTGATTTGGCAAAATGTAACCCTAACTTCTATGCCAACAGTTTCTTCTCTGACACTTCTCACTTGTGGAACACCCTTCCAACCTCTTGCTTCCTAGTCAACTTTGATCTTCAAAGATTTAAATGCAATGTCCATCATTATCTTCTCTCTTTTTAATTTCTATCCTTTTATTGTTCCTTCTCCTTAGTAATGTTTTATTTTCCTCATATTCTTTCACATTTGGTAACCTCATGCATATTAGTGACTTTATTGCCTTGCTTAGGATGTAATAATTAAAAAGAAATATGGTTGGGTAGATGTGATATAGCAGTTGAGCACTCTTTTCTTGGTTTATAATGAAATTTTCCTCTCTCTTAATACATTGTTTAATTCCTGGAAGGTATATTTCACTAATAAATATTAGTACAGTTTTAATAGTGAAAGATGCTTTCCAGAAACTAAATAATAATAATATTTGCACACCAAATTCAAGACAAAGTAATAAGGTAACTTTTTCAATCATTGAAACTAGCTGTTGTGCTTCTCTTGACTGGTTGCCTATCACAGCTAGTGAGTCCAGTTTACCCTGCTATTAACCCCTAAATGGAATGAGAAGAAATGGATTAATTCCAAGGTGTTTGTATGAAAACAAATGCAACAAACTCAGCTGGAAATTGAACAAAACATAACAATCCCACTTTCTATGCTGATAACTGCTATATTCTGTGCAGATGTATTTAGTGATTAGAATTTCATAGGAATTAATATTTCTTGAAAAAACATTTACTGACTAAAAAGGAAAAAAAAAGTAACATGAATAATGTAAGAACAGCACATAATATTCATTTCAGAAAGTTTTCAAATACCTTTTAAATTTTGTCTTTTAATTTTTCTAGAGCAAAATTATTCAACTGACATATTGTTATATGCATTATAAACAAGAAATGTCAATTTGGTAATAAAAAGTGGTTGGAAGTCACAGATAAATAACATCTACTTTCCTAATGAGTCAAATAGCCTAATTGTTTTGAATAATTGATGTTTGTCCTTATAATAACAGCTGAGGAATGCTTGAAATGAAAATCAACAATAAAAAAGATTAGGATATAGAAAAAAGAAGAAAAAGTTTTCAACATCATGTGAAGTTGTGAGCAAAGCTTGGTAACAATAAAATCTGGACAATTTTTTTGTATTTCCTCATAAAGTCAGAAGTCATATTTACAAATGTAATTTAGAAGATTTATCAGAATCCTCCATGAGAAAATAGTTAGTCTTCTTTCATGATAAATCATCATAAAGAATTAATTATTTCCAAATAGGAATGCCTTGTAGGTGGTAGCTGAGGTTAAGTGATTTTAGAACATGTCAAACCTTGTTAGGTTATTTGATGTTGAATTTTGTATGGGGTACCTAGCAAGGTTAAACTTATTCAGTAGCAATGGGCTACGAAACTAATGTTCCTAACCGTTATCTCATATCAATTGTAGGTTGGATGCTTTTATGACATGCCAACTCTTGCTAGGTTAGATGATGTTGAATTTTGTATGGGGCACCCAGTGAGGATCAAACTTATTACTCAGTAGTAATGGTCAACTAGATTAACCTTCCTAACCATTATTTCGCATTAATTGTTAGTTGGTTCTTTTTGCGATATGCCAACCCTTGCCGGGTTATATGATGTTGAATTTTGTATGGGGCACCCAGTGAGGATCAAACTTAGTATGCAGTAGAAATGATCAAACAGATTAAACTTCTTAAACATTATCTCGCATAATTTTTTGTCTGATTGTACAGAATGTGAACCCTTTTGAGGTTATTTGATATGGAATTTTGTATGGGGCACCCAGTGAGGATTGACTTTACTACTCTGTAGCAATGACCAACGAGACTAACCTTCCTAATCATTATATCACATCAATTGTTGGTTATTTGTTTTCATGATATGCCAACTCTTGCTGGGTTATTTGATGAATTTTCTAATAAATTCCTTACTCAGTAGTAATAATCAACCAGATTAGCCTTGTTAACCATTACCCATCACTGAGAGATTGATTTCAGATGAGAAAGAAATATACCCAAGTAAAATTGTATATTTGTCTCAAAAACATTAAATGAAGCATTAACTTTTCATTTTAATTGGAACTGCAGTAGAAAACATCCCACTGGCTAGAGTAGAAAACTTTATAGCATAAAATCAAGAAGTATTTTTCATATCTTGAGTTCCTCTAAACTGAATTGCTAAAAATCAAGCACATCTATAATGTCAACAACTCAGCATTTCATGCTAATTTGTACATAATAAAAGAACACTCAAGGTTTTACATCTTATGATTATAATCAAGTTGTATGCAATTGAGAAAATGATTGCAGTTGATCTTGAAAACAATGGCAACAGAATAAAGCCTAAAGCAGTGTTCTTCCTCTTCCTTTGTGTAAAAACAAAGATCTTCAATTATACTCTTTAAAGAGAACAAGTTTCTTTTCTGTGAATTGGAATTGGTGCCCCTACCATTTCTCATCTTTTTGGTCAAACTATTAACAACTGATTTATATACTCTTTGTGACACTAATTTACAAGTGTTTGAATTTGTCATCTGAAACAGACAGAATAAAACTGTTGTTTGACTTGAGGATTTTCTATAATAGGATAAAGTTTAGGAGTTACTACATCACCCATAAAAGCAGTTCATGTTACAAAATAAGGTAACAATATTATCAATTTCATTATTAATTACACATTTTAACTGGTATTTACAGAAGAGAAGGTTTATTGTTCCACTGGGCTTCATAGTTAATACATTGCATGAAAATATGAAGTAATAGATTAAAACAGGTGTAGTCTTTTTCAAAATAATAAGTGTATTTTTTTTATTAATTATTAGTTAATAATAAGTAAAATTTTTCCTGAACTGAAAACAAATGGAAAGCACTAAAAACACTTTAATACAAATATATCCAGATTTAAAGTCTGATTACTTTACTACATCAATAGATATATGTTTTACTTTACATTTAAAGAGAAATTTCTTCCATAAAATGTATTTTGAATACAAAAATTAATAATTAATACTAAGGATGGCAAAAGAAGATTTATTGTTCCACTGGGATTCATAGTTAAAATATTGTATCAAAATTTGTAGTAACAGGTTAAAACAGGTGTAGTCATTTTCATAAGTATATTTCTTATTATACATACTTGTTTCTTCCATGCATTTATTTCAAAATTCATAACGGCAACTAATCAGTATGCATCTATTTATTTACCATGAAGTCATGTGACACATGTAGACTCTCCACATTTAAAGTAGTTATTAATAAAAAACAGTTTGTATGTAGTGTAGTGAATTGTATAAATATATGTTGTTATGCATATTTAAATTTATTTAATAATGTTATAATGTATTATGAATGTTTGTTATTTTTCACACACATAATATTTGAAATATAAAATGTAAGTTTTTGTTTATATACACGGATTGATATAAGAATGTGTATTGAAAATAAAGACAGAATTTCCTATTAAAAATACTGTAAAAACATAAAAAAATGGCTCTAGCTAAAGAATTCCTCATCTGATTTTAATGAAATTTGGCACTGCACTTAGCAGGTGTGCAAGGTACAATATGCCCATAAATTGGTTGGAGTATTATGCATCATTTAAGCTGTATCTCAGAAACACACACATATATATATATATATATATATATATATATAGATTAGAGTCTTAGTATTACATAGATTGCACTGAGCTGCTAATTATAATAGCTCCAGTTTTCTAACCAGAGAAGTTTTATTGATAAATACTTCAGTTTGAAGCTGAGTGATGGAAAATTGTTAAAAATGTAGAGACGTATATTATTTCATTGCATATAAAAACTACTGCACTGTATAACACAGTACATCATAAATTGTTCAGTATAATGTTTGTTTTGTTTTACGGCATATCAACCACAATGGGTCATTTAATGCTGACAACTTTTTTTTTTCCTGGTAATATTTTTGTTTTGTCAAAAATCTATTTCTATACCCAGGATGCGGATGTGGTTTATCATCATACCCAGGATGCTTGTTCAGTATAACTTCTCTCTTAATTAAATGATGATCTTATTTGATGGCACAATGATTTAGCAATAATGTGCTTGTGCAATGTAACTTGTCCATATACAATTTGCAATATTTTAGTAAATTATAAATTTTATAAGGCTTTCATTGATCATCAGAATGAAATTCCAACACTACAATTTTGAACCAAAATTTAATCTTTAAACTCCTTTGCCCAAAACACAGTAATCATTTGGAAAAAAATATTTTGTGTCATTATTTATCATGTCAAGTCCCAACTTTCAAATTCGGTGCAATGTCATGGTTCCAAAACTGACCTGCCCTAATGTTACACAAAAATACAGTTACCACAACAAGCAAACTTAGATATACAAATACAAGGAGAGTAATGGTCAGTAAGGAAATTGTCAAATTCATGCATATGTATACTTCAACTTGACAGGCTGTGGATTCTTGTTTCAGTTGGCACACACAATAACTAACCAGTAATAAAAGAAGATTCTGCTTTTATATGTCCCAGTGCCAAGAGCAAACAATTTTTTTAATCATTTCAACCCAAGTAACATATGAATGCTATTAAGATGCAAGGAGTTACTGGGAGTGCAGTAGAAGGAGAAGACTTTAATGAGAATTGATTGTTTTCTATGGCTTATCAACTCTTTGCAGGTTATTTAAAGCCAGAAAATATTTTTACATTGTAATAATTTTGGGAGATAATAATGATTTAATGATATAAGTCTTGCTAATTAATCCATAGCTGGGAGAGAGGTGGATTCATACCTTTCCCATGGGTATTTGCATTTAAGTACATATCATAAACCTAACAGGAATTGGAATTAAACTCTCTGATGAACAATTCTGAGCCATTATTCATTACAACACTTGCATATCCAAGCTTACAGCACCTGGTATTCTTTAGCGAGGAGAAAAGACAATAAAAGAACATGATTCAGGAAGATAGAAGTGGGCGATTGATATTGCATTTAAATTTTTGAAGATTGTAGGTGGCTGGAAAGCAAGAAAACGGAAGAGAGTTTGAGATAAGGGAAGTGCAAGAAAACATACTATTAGAATAGAACTTATAGTTACATATTGTTAGTTCAAAAATTAGGCATGCATTTTGGTCAAGGGCCATAACTCCTCTTAAGTTTTACCATTTGTACTGGTGTTGTGGTACCTACCTACATGGGCATGAACTCTTCCTCGTTTCATAAATACCAACCTATGAGACTTCCTACAGGAGGCAGTCGAGACGCAGTGTAACCTGACAGTTTGGACAGCCACTTCTATCTGCTGACTAATCACACTCTTACTTTGTATATATCTGTCATTTCAATACACTTGTTTAACCTACCTTTT
>CAHIKZ030001524.1:2780000-2797500 GCA_903632075.3 Acanthosepion pharaonis | reverse complement strand
CTTGATATAGTTTTAAAAGAAAGATGAACATTCAGAGTTCAACAAGTAAATTGTCCACTCAGCATAACACTTCCCATTTTTTTTACATGCAATAATGCAGATGATGTCTTCACAGATACCTTTCCTTTATTATCTATGAATTGTCATACCTCCTAGGGAAAGGTATTATAATGTGTTCTCATTTCCTTCTTCATGGTTTGGAATTCAGTTTTCTTTCACCTAGAACAGTTGCCACTCAAAAATAAATAGCCTAGTGTACACTATTCATGTATGGAATAACCAATCACCCCCATGAATGATTACACTATAGGTAGTAAGTACCTATAAAGTCAATTGTCTCTGAGAGACTCGGGGAAGAGTAATAGAGAGAAGATGCAAGCATGTCCGACGTTCCAATTAGTGGTACTCACTACTAGATTTACCTGTGTGTATAACTGTACCATATTTCATATTGTACTGGTTGTGTACAATAAACCTTTCTTCTTTCCACCTGATGTTAAGTATTTATTTCCTTAACACGGAATATAACAACTATTTAGTCCATAGCTGGAGGAGAAGAGATGGATTCATGCCTTTTCCAAAGTTATTAGTACAAAAGGCTGAAATTTGAACTCAGCTTGATGATTTATCCACTTTATGTGCTTATAACTATTATGCTGCTCTCGCCTCCTTGGATAAAACACTATGAATTGTTTTTACCATCCAATCTCAATTTGAAAAATAGCACATCCAGGACTTTGAAATACTGTTTCAGATACTATTACTTTGAAGTGAAAATAATAAAAATTTATAACCAATACTTACAAAGAAATTACACTCTGGCATACTTCTTTATAATTTTCTTCAGATTATCAATAAAAAGACAACAGGTAATGCTTCATATGCAATAATCCATGTCAAGTTATATAATCCATGCTTATCAACCCTTTGTAGGTTATTTAAAGACAAAATATTTTGGATTGTACAAGTAATTCTTTTTGTATGAGTGAATATTCCATTAACAATCTTTTGAGAATAACAATGATTTTTCCAGATACATGTCAAACTGCTTAACCCATATGGAGTAAAAAAGAGATGGACTCACATATTTCCCAAGGGTATTTGTACATAAGTCTCTTAACCTGTGAACAGATATTGCCCTAGATTTTGAGATTAAGTGTTTTCACTATTATGAAAAAAATATACCAATGTTTCAGTGGATGCATCTTTCCTTTCTCAAGTGTGTGTCCAATTGGTCGTGCATATTACCCCCAGCATTTTATGACTTCTTTAACAGAAACACAGTTTATAAATCTGAAAGACAAAATACTGCACTGACACAAGAGAGTATTTTCTGTAAAGAGCTGTATCTATAATTGTACAGAACAATTACCTAGTGGAATAACATGTTGATTCACGAATTTGGTGACATAGTAATTGTATGTTCAATCCCTGGGCTGGGTAGCACATAATTAAACTCACTCGAAACCAGGATAACAATAACTGAGCAGTACTAAAAAATAAGAACAAGATGAGATATCCCTTGGTATGGGCAATTTATTTAATCTTAGCCTTGTAGATTAAATAAAGGGTTCAGTTTGGAATTCCCTGTAGGTTACCTGGATTGATATACACCTGATGAAGGCCAGAGGGCAAAATATGATAACAACAAAAATGAGGATAATAGTCCATATGTAACTAGTATAAATAACTGTATCTGTAGACATTTAGGCAGCATTACAGTTATTGAGTTTAAATTCAAACCCCCAAAAAGATGAATTCATGTCTTGGGATGAAATGTAGATCTTCTCCAGTAAAATAATAGCTCTATCTATTCTTGGTTGGCAACCAGTCTAGAAGGACAATTCTAAATTCAAAATTCTGAAATAGGCAACAGGAAACCACTGCATGACATTTCTCAAGAACAGTTATGACAAATCCTAATTTGTAGGTATTAAAGAAAAAGATGTGACAAACCATGATCTGTTTGTATGAAGCGTAGCATTTTATTTAGATCTGGATTTTGTCAAGTTGTTACATCAATTTCTTTAGGGAACCTATTCCTATTTAAAAAGGATTTATTATTTGAAGACTAAGAGAAAAAAGAAATTCATTTCTATCATTTATTCAAGCATTATGTCAATTGGTGGAATTTGCAAGCTGGGTTCAAATACCAGCTGAGTTGGTTGAGTTCCTACTAATGTTCTTATGAAATGTATAGATCCAATTCTCTTCGTTGAGTTGTAGGTTAAATAGCAGAGAAGATTGGAATCTCTAGTCTTGGGTTGTAACCAGTATAGGAGAAGGAAAACTCTGAATTTAAAACTGCTGAGAAAGCAATAAGAAAACACTTTTCTATCTTTCCCAAGTAGTCATGGCAATTCCCAGATAATAAAGAAAATGAATCTGAAAGGATATGTCATAAAAAAATTCCAGACTATTTTCTTTCAGCATCTTCTATGTGCCATTGCCCTTTAAAACATTAATGATCATGGCTCTCCAAAATTTTCTGTCCTTTATTGCACTTAGTATATTTTGTCTTTTAGCTATCTCACCTAATCCTTGTAAGATAGACTATGTGCTGCTTTCTTCTGTTTCTCTTGCCTTCAATATGTCCTGTGAGTAGCAAATTTTCTAAGCCCTCTTTACTCATTCCTTAGAAATTTCAACTATCTTTTTCTCATGTTAAGTATAAGTGAAATTCTGTGAAAACATCATGAGGAAATTGGGCTTGGAAAACTAAACCCTCATGAAGCATAGAGGGCAAGAGAGATAAGGAAGGCAGTGAGCCACTTACTAGATGAGCTTGTATGAATGGATGGCCTTAGCAAAGGGAGAAAAACAAGATAGGAATTTGTAGAGAGCCATGATCGCCTATGTTCTGAAGTGATGTGGCACATGGGAGAACAATCCCTTATCAAGAATAGATTTTTGGATCACATAGGGGTTTACTCAAATAATCTAGGTATAAAGTAAGATATATGACGGCATATAAGAGCCCAATTTATAGTTAATATTACAGTATTATGGAAATAGTCTATTGTGCCTGGCTAAACATTAACCTGTGAGATAACTTCACATTCAGGAGAGATATTTGTGAAACCATAATTTTGGCCAATTTCATTTTCTGTGCTACACTACATGGGTATGTTCAAGAGCAGAAAACAGGATTGGTATGCTGAGTCCAAATTCCAGCCAAGGTAGTTGCATTCACTTTCACACTTTTTGATGCTTTGGAACACATCATCAATGATATTTTTAGTCAAGGATCATTAGGGGTTTTGGATCTTTCAGCATCATACCCTTCCTTCTCCATGGTGATCCAACCAATAGTGATCATATATTGACTTGTGTGCCCTCCATCAGCTACAGCTGTTCTCATCATGCATGCAATCCACTGCAACCCATACACATCTGGCATAGCATTTTATAGTCCAATCACAAATAACTTCCAGTTGTCCAGCTTCTGCACACTTCAATAAGTATTTCACTCTCGCAGGAAATCTGGCGACACACTATTTTTGAAGTGATAAGTGATGATCTTTAGTTTCATACAATGAGTTATGCATACACATATAAAGAACCAATGAACATGTGGCTGTCCATGGGACCTGGGTTTGAATCTCATCATGGTCAATTTGTCATGAAGATGAATTCCTGATGTTATAGAACTGGAGGAGATGATCTCAGTATGCAGCACCTTTGGAAAGTGCTTGAAAACCATACCACAGGTTGACCCAAGCCTTGTGGGCCAAATTTGGTAAACAAAGCTCTTTGGGAGCTGTCGATGGTTTTGCTAACCTGAAGTCACAAGTCATCATGATCAAGGGTTTGAATGTGTTGGCCTTGTTCAGACTGTTGATCATGGTAGATAATATGTTCTCTCCCAAAAACTATGGTCCACTCAGCATAGTTGCAGTATAAACCACAGGTGGACTTTGTGGGAAATGTGCCTAAGTAGGTGTCGGCAACAGGGATTAGCTAGCTGTCTTAGTAGCTGGGCATCCTTGGATACAAGAAGCCAGCCATTAATCCATAAAGTACCAATTCTATCCAATGCTAATTCCTTTGATCCTGTTTTTATTCATGCTAATCATGAAAAAAAAAAAAATAACCCCTGTGAGGAGGTGCACACATGTGCAAGATTTTAGCCAAAGATCACCCATTGGTAACAATGGTTCAAGGTACCCTAATTCTGTCCCCGCTTGTTGAAACTCCATTGTTGGATGTAGTTTTAAGTCATACCCAAGACCCAAATACTCTTGGGGAAAAATATGGGTCCATTTTTTGTTCCTGTAAAAAGCATACTTGTTATGGAAACCACCACAGCAACACTGGCGTGGTGAGGCTGTGGCCCAATATTCCACATGGAGTGAGAAGAACTTATTTAAATGTGAACTATTCTCCTCATTGAGTCATGTTCTTAAATAGCTTTTTCAGATCCAGACTTTCATGTGAATGCCATGCATGATGCCAATCCCATTCAGAAATACTGAAAATCTCAGATGTATACAACCTTTTTCTAAGATCAATGGTGAAAAAGTTTTTGAGCGAGTGAAACCTTCTTTGAACCTTATGGACTGGTGCTACAAATTTACAAAGAACTGTACCAAATAATAGAAACCACATTACTTGTAGACTACCAACAGCAGCAACAACTAAAATGGATAGCACATGTAACTCAAAGAGAAAATAATGGCATTTAACATTCCACACTACTTCAAATAAAATGTTTGTAAGGAAACCCACATCAATAATGAAAAGAGTGTGAACAACTACTGGACTTGAGAAACCTGATTTCCTGGAAAGTTGTTTTAAGAGAAAGATTTTATAAATTTCAACTGAAAAGAGTACTGGCAGCTCGGTCAATGTAGGGAAACGGCTAATATTACCATTATTGTTATTACAATATTTCAGTCATTGTATTCTACAGCCATCATCAAGGGATTGTCGAAATAAGTAACTTTCAAAGTGAAACTTTTTATTTAATCCATAGGGTAGAGTGTTCTCATTCTGTTGCCCATGTCTAGGGATATCTCATCTAGGCCTTATTTAGTGGAGGCTAGCCACTTGTATCTGAGGATGTCTATCTACTAGAGTGGTTAGCCAATCCCCGTTACAGATGCTTCCTTAGGCACATTTGTGTTTATTCAACACCCATGAAGCCCAGCTGTGGTTTATACTGCAACTATGCTGAGCAGAACTTAGTTACACTTTCTGAGAGAGAGAGCACATTATTTGGTGTGATCAATATTGTGAACAAGGCCAGAATGCTCAAACACTCAGTCACTATGACTTGTTACTTTGGGCTAGCACAACTATCAATGGCTCCCAGACAGTTACATCTACCCAACTTGACTCACAAGGCTTGTGTCAACTCGTTGTATGGTTATTCAGACATTTTCCAAAGGTGTGCATGCTGAAATTGCCTCCCCACCCATGCCAATAACATTGAGAAGTCACCTTCTGATAAATTGACCATGATGTGATTCAAACCTGGCTCTCATGGCTAGAAAGCAAACAATGTAACTTATTTAGTACTGCTAAGTTAATGCTCACCCAACAAGTTTAAGTCTATCCTGTTTCTACCCAGGAATTAAACTTTCAATTACCATGTCCGCAAATTCACAAACTAACACTTTAATTCATAGTAATTGTGAGTTCAAACCTTGGGCCAGGTAGTATATACCTGGACTTAGTGGAAATGGCACAAGGAATAGCTGAACAGTACTAAATAAGAACTAGACAAGATAGCCCCAGACATGGACAGTGGAACGAGAACAAGGTGAGCAATAACCGAGCAGTACTAAATAAGAACTAGATGAGATGTCCCCAGACATGGACAGTGGAACGAGAACAAGGTGAGCAATAACTGAGCAGTACTAAATAAGAACTAGACAAGATAGCCCCAGACATGGACAATAGTGGGATGAGAATAATCTGCCCATGTAAATTAAATGAAGGTTCACTTCAAAATTCCCAGAAGTTTACCTGGCATGATAAGCGCCTCATGAAGGCTGGAGAGCGTAACAGTTGAAATGTTTTGTTAACAACAACAAAGACAGGGAAAATACTCCACATGTAAATAATGAAGACTCTTCATTGTAGAAATTGAAAATAACTTGTCTGTTTCTAATTAAAACTAATTTGAATTTAAATAATGCTTAAGATATAATAAAAGCAGTGAGTAGGATATTAGATAAGTTAGTTTATATGGACATCACAAATCTGTAAATATTTATTTACAGCTTCAATCCTGCAAAATTATTTATCTCAACAAGATAGGAAATTTATTGCCAAGTCCCTTCTTCAATCTGGAGTTTTCAAAAGCTACCAGAGATACTTTAGTAACAGTCAAAGACATCAAAGAATACAATGACTATCTCCTCGAGGTGCCATCTGAGAGATGGATTTGCTCAAACAAGTTACATTTTAGAATCCTCAACAAGAGCTAAACATGTAAAGAATTTTTTTTTCTAAGCTGTTTATTAAAGAATTGTTCTTGGTAATTCTGTCATCTATATTTGATGAATATCTTATATATATATATATATATATATGGATATATAACATAGATGTGTAGACGAGTGGTTAGAATGTTCACTTTTCGACCATCATGTTTCTAATCTTAAATCAATTTTTCAGGAAAATACATTTCTTACATCCAGTAGCTGTTATCACTCTTTCCAGTATTGATTGGTGGGGGGAATCCTTCCTAACCGTTTATTTGAATGAATGTAGAATATTAACATCTTTGAGTTACATGTAGTATCCATTTTAGTTGTTGTTGCTGTTGGTAGTCCTCAAATGATGTGGTTTCTTTTATTTGGTTTGGTTCTTTGTGATTCTATAGCACCAGTCCACAAGATTCAAATAAGGATGGTGTCTACCAAGACCCTCATCCTTCACTCACTCAAATCTATTTTTAACTATTGAGCTTACAAAGCAGTTTTATACAGCTGTCAGTTTAGATATTTTTGAACAGGTTTTGCACCATGCATGATGTCCATATGTAAATCTTGATCTGACAAGAATAGTTAAGAACATGACTTGAGATTTCAGGTTGATGTTTTGGTTTCATAGCAGTTTGTGGTGTTGGGCAAAGCTATGTCTGGCACAGCTTATTCTATGTTCAATTTCCTTATCACTTATACTAAATTTGTTATAACTTATCTATACTCCTAGGTAGTTGAAGTATTTAGTATTTGTTAATTCCACATCATGAATTTTTTATAACAGATTCAGAGTATGTGTCATCATTACTTTCATTCCAATTCCAGATCATAGTTTCTGTTTTAGAAAGATTTATCTTGAGTCCTATTTTTTTGGAACACTTGATGTTTATTTTCAGTTCAGGATCATTCTTATTCCAATTATGAATATTTATGTCATCAGTACAGTCTCTCTTATCCCCAGTACATTGACTTTAAGAGGGAAAGCAGGATTGTTGTCTTTTATTGGTAGAATCATTTGCAATGAGGTATGAAATGCTTAAATAGTCAGTTCTAATCTCTTCACATCTGTGTTTGTAAATATGAAGGGCATAGTCTAAGTAAAGATTAAAGACTGGGGCTCTTATTTTCCTCCTTGCTGTACTCCTGATGAGGTTTTGAAAAGTTTCTATATTGATGTCTTCACTAGATATTTTGTAGATTGATACAGTTCCTCTATTAGATTGATGCATTCAGTGGATTTGAAGCTTGGAAGGTGGTTTATAATAGATGAGAAGAGGAAGTCTCCATTGATATGGTCATATGCTGCTGTGAGATTGATAAAGCAGGTATCAGTCAGTTATGCATGATACATGCTTAAGTGATCATGTATCTTTTGATACATGACTGACAAGTGAAATTGGGTAGACTGAACTGTTTTCCAGTTGATGTTTTGGTTTTGTAGCAATTTGTGGTGTTGGGCAAAACTATCTTGGGCAATTTCTTCTACTCCTATACTAAATTTATTATAATTGATTATACACTGAATAGATTGAGAATAAAGAAGGTTACATGAGTGAATGAATGGTGGGTAAGGTAGGGAGTTACAAGAAATGACTGAGGGTGTATGAATAATGAACATCAGATGACCTTCTGATGACCCCCTTCCAACAAAATTTGGTGCAAGTAATTCTCGTTCCATCATTTACAGACAATAAGCGGATGTTCTGTTTAACCTGCTCTTCATGATTGTCAGGTTGCAAGAAAGTAGATTTAGTTAATTGCTATCAAATCAAAAGTATTACATTTAGAAAAGGAAGGTCACTGGGTGTGTTTTATCAGAATAATGGTAGACAAACAATTAGGTAAATAGAGAAGCAGGTAGAAAGTAAATGATTTGAGAGGAAATGACCTGACATAGACCAGTTGGGTCAATTAAAAGGCATTATGCCATCAAAGGGTTTTAGGTTTGTAGATTTTACACAACAAATGTAATGTCTATAACTTTGAGAAAAGTCATTAACATACCCAGCACTATTTACATCGTTCAGACTGTTGTCCTCATCTTTATTGCCATATTCACAACGTTTAAGGTGTTGTATGCTCTGAACTTCTTTAGGTGATATATGTTAGAATTTCAAACTGAAACCATTATTTATTCCATGGTGGTAGATTGTTCTAATTCCACATGCCATGCTTTTTTTGGATATCTCAGCATCAGTTAATTCCCTTTAGTAACTATCCAAGTTTTTGTTCTCTCTGTTGTAGCCAGGTATTGAACTCTCAACTCTTTAGGTCATTTTTGGAATTACTCAACTGATGCTTATCAACTGGAGGTCATAGCATACAATGGCTGAAACATTGTGAATATTGCAACAAAGTTGAGGACAACAGTCCAAACAATGTAAATAGTGTAAATAGTTACAATACCTCATCTCAGAAATAAAACAGATATATCCAGCACTGTTTGAACAAGTGAACCTTTTCTTCAAAACCTTGCTGTTGTTAACATGATATTTCAGCCAATCCATTCTTCAGCCCTCACCAAGTGTATTCTGAGAAGAAAAGGAAAACTCTTTCTCCCAGATAATTGACAAGGAGTATTGCTGGGGAATGAAGAAAATGAAAACAGCAGAGGTTGGTTTGTTGGGCAGGTGTATAAGTTGGATGAATACATGAAACATAATGTTGTTTTTCTTTGCTTAGAAAAAGCGGATGTTGATGAACTCTCTCCCTATTCCCCTAGATATATAATATTTGGAATCACCTAAGTATTTTGTGTACCTATTGTTACTGAAATGGATTGACCCAATCAGTAGGTTAATTACCATTTCCAATTGAAAGGAAAGGTCTCCCCTTTTTTCTCATGGAATACATCCTATGAAGTTTGGAGAATGAAGTGGGTGAAAGATTATGCTAACAAAAAGTATATGAAAAAAAGGATATATTTCCCAAGCAAGTAAATACTGGTTAAACAAATATACTGTGAAAAAAACAGGCCATCTGTTGGGGTTGAAATTGAAACAAAAATATTAAAAAATGAATAGTTATTCAGAAACTAAACAACAGGCATTTCAAACAACTGAATATCTCATGCAACTTATTTTATACCCTTGCTCTTGTTTTACTCTTGATCTGTATCTTCCCATTCTTGTCCTTATCCCTTTTCAATCTTCATTGCTTATGCATAGTTTTATCTAAATTTTATACAAAATATTTTTAAAGAGAATAAGGAATAAAGAAATAGTTTCTACAACCTCATCTTCTTTATCTTTCTATTGCTTTATCTCTCCATAATGAATTTTAACATTCTCAAACCTTTCAATCACTGTCTATCGATATCCAGCCAGAAAACCTTTTTGCCAACAACCCCCCCTCTCTCTCTATGTATATATATATATTTTTTTTATTTCCTCTCTTTTTTTTACTTCCTGTATATCTTCCTTCAAAACCTTCTTTTCACCTTCTACTCTCCTTCCCTATTCCCAGTTCATTCCTACTTAATATTAGTAAGTTACTTGGTTAGAAAAGGAGACTGATTCTAGTTCAGATAGTTTCTGGGATCAAACAGATAATACACATTAGTATTTACTCCCCACACACCATGGTGGCGAGATATGAGATTGTTTTTAATATGGAGTGTCCACAGGTGCACATATGGAGAATGGACAAAAATTGCCATGTTCCCTGTGACCTCTGTCATGCTGGCATTGGTATCCCCCAACCTTCTCTCTGGTGCATTGAGGAGGTGCTACCATAGGGTTGGAACCCCCTTAACCAGGCATCTCTCAAAACTTTTAGGTGAACTCTCCATAAACATGGCAGAGAGGTGAAGAACAGATACTACACTTAGTATTTACTAATCTTCCACATGGTGACAAGATATGCCACAAGGACTGTTTAAATTTGAGAAACCCAAGCTTGTGCACAAAGGCCAAGTTCAAAAATTTCCCAGGCCCTGAAACCAATGTTACACTGGTGTTGATATTCCACCAATCCTCCTCTTTGGTGCAATGAGGGAGGTACTGCTGTGGGGTTGGAATCCCTGGGATCAGGCATCCCTTATTTGTTGTGTTGTCTCTGAAGACAAAAACAAAATTGACAGATAAAATGTAGTTTTTCCATCCAAATGCAAATACTACATTGTGATCCTAGATAAATGAAGAATAAATATATTTACCTGGCCTCCCCACCAAGGCTGGGTGTGACACAAGGTCGTTTTAACATGGGGACCACCATACGCATACTTATTCATATGGGCTAAGGACAAAAATTGGTTTTTGCCCAGCCACTGTGAACATTCTCATACTGGTATTGGTATTACACTGACCCAACCATTTTAGTGCAATGAAGAGGGTGCTACCACAGGTTCAGAATCCCCTGGGCTGAGCAATTTAACCCATCTAAAATGAGGAGAAACATAGCTGCACTTATAGCACAGGGTCATTAACCATTGGCAATAGTTAACTCCTGTGCCAGGTAAATAGATATTTCCCCACCAAGGCTGGATATGAGACAAGGTCATTTTAACATGGGGATCACCATACACGTACTCATGCCTATATGCCAGGTAAGTATACAACACTTTGATCCTAGGTAAATTAAGAATAAGAAAAATTGTAGTATATATTCTTGTATTTTAATTTATCAGGACAATTTCAGTTCTTTGTGCCAATACAGAGATTTTCTCTTATTTTGATTTGAGAAAAGGATTTTAGAAGCATATGCTTTACATTCAAATTACCCTTTTTCTGTCTATTTAGGAGCTGGTATTATTGCATTCAGCCAGCATTACACTTTGACAAAAAACACTGGAGACAAGAGAAAAAGACATTTACTATCTGTCAATCCTTGACCTGCATTCAGATTCTACAATTTCTGCAATATCTATTGGACTTTTCTGGGATTGATGTTAGCTAAACATATTTAAGTCTTGGACAAATAATTTCTGTTGAAAAACATATTGATTCATTTTGTATGGCTTATCAACTCTTTACAGGTTATTTAAAACCTGAAAATAGTTTTAGATTGTAAGAATTTGTTTTGAGACAATAATGATTTAGTCATATTAATTAATCCATTGCTGTGGAAAGAAGAGATGGATTTGTACCTTTCCCAAGGGTATTTGCATATAAGTGACTATAACAAACCTAAGTGGAATTGGAACTCAGTTCTCTGATTAACAATTCTGAGCCATTATCTATTACACTGCCTGAACATCCAAACTTACAGTATCTGGTATTCCCAAATGGCCACCCATCTAAGTACTGATCAAGCTCAACGTATCTTAACTTTGGTGATTGTATGGGAACTGGTGTTTCAACATAATGTGGCTGTAAGCCCAAACCACAGACTAACTCTGAAGCTGTTGAAGAAATGTGTCACATATTCAAGTTTACAGCACCTGGTATTCCCCTGTGGTCACCCATCTAAGTACAGATCATGCTATGAGCTTCATATATGAAAACCAAATATGCTCCCCAAAGCTTACACATGTGATTTATGACCAATGCTTGCTGTCCCCACAATGAACTAATTGTTCTGAGAGAGTCTCATTCTTTTTCTTTTCTACAGTGCCAGTGTTCTACCAAATAATAGTTGTGATTGTTTGTTGTGTTTATTCATGTTTCTGTAGTTAGAGACATTGCTACCTCAGAGCTGATGACACAAATTGTAGCTATCAAACTGTCTACAAATCCATATGAATTATAATTTGGTAAAACAAATAAACAGATTCAAATGATAGTGGGCACATTTTAGAACATTAATTAATCAGTTTCAGATAAAATAAAAACATATTTTTATTGAAAATTATTAGTAAGATATGATATTCCTACAGAGTGGATACCAAGTATTTTTCTGTCAACTATTCACACATTTTGTCTACTATAATGCATGCATGTAAGGTATAAATAAAAAGACAACATACCAAGTAGTCAGTCAGTGAGTGAGAGCAAACATGATAGTCTGAGTAG
Organism: Acanthosepion pharaonis; assembly: GCA_903632075.3. NCBI lineage: Eukaryota > Metazoa > Mollusca > Cephalopoda > Sepiida > Sepiidae > Acanthosepion > Acanthosepion pharaonis. The sequence continues at coordinate 2,785,115 of CAHIKZ030001524.1, read as the reverse complement.
TAGTCGATTGTAACAGTCCAAGTTGAAGTCATTAACAAATCTTCCTGCATCTAGCCTATTTCTTATGTGAAAATTACCTTCATACAGAGAAACTGGACTATAAAAAAATGGAAAAACACTCGTTTTGTAAACTACCTTAACAATTTCTGGAATATAAAATTTTTAATTCACATTTTATATGCTTCTTGTTTTTTTTTTCTTTGTGAGTGACGTTAAATTCTTACTCCTTCAGCCTTCCACTACATTATGTTTTGGAGAAATCATCTGCAAAAAATTTTTTATTGAGACACAAATCTACCATAAAGTCTGTTTAACTAAGTTTTTAAGCCCTTTCTGACAAATCAGTTAACATTTTATTGTAAATTGAAACTAAGCAGTGTTTGGTAATATTTATTCTGCTAAACTATGGTGTTTGCTGCCTTGCAACTTTAGAAATTTGTTGAAAAAGGAAATTCTTTTACATTTTGCTGCTTCATTTTTTTTTTTTTAAGAAAAATGGAATAAAATAAAAAGGACAAAAAAAGAGAACAATTACAAAGGAAAACTATCTGAAGATTTGGATAGTTATGAGAGAGAGAGAGAATGCAAAGAAAAAAGCCACAAGTATAATGTACCCAGTAAGAATCACATTCATGACTCATCAGCAATAGTCAACCAGACCAGGCTTGCTAATTACCTCATGCTGAGATGGCCATAGATGTTGGCATAAGGCTACAAATTTGCGGTATTCACTGAAGCTCAAGTACAATATTCAGTAGTAATAGCCAACCAGATCAGCTCACTAACCATTACCTTATGCTGAGGTGTCCTTAGTTTTTGACACAAGGCTGTAAGTCTAAGGCCCTCAGTAAAGAAGGAATTCACTATAGATTTTTGTCCTGATCTGACTCTTATAAAGATAGAGCTTATAGTGCTGAAAAGACAAAATGATTTTGGTCTATTGTGGATTTGAAGAAGACAGATGAAGGAGGAAGTAAAAGAATTCTCATCAAATAGATACAAACAAAGAAACATTCAATAATGCCAAAACAAAACATTTTTAAAGAAACGTTACAGATATAATATAGGAGCTGATTATGTCAAGCATATTCAATTTGCCTCCTTAAGAATACAGTAAAAAGAAATGCTGATAAAACTATTGTTCCTTTGATTCAAAGATATTTTATGTATCAAAATTCAAACAGAAAATATAAGTGAACAAATCAATCCTAAAAATAGAACATCAGTTTTTAAATCAAAAACTTTATTTTCTGTTCTGTGATATTTGCTTACATGCAAAATAGAGCTGATCTGTTTACATTTTTTCCTTCTTCCCATCCTCATTGCTGAGGGTCAGGGGTTCAGTTCTGTTACCCTTGTACAATATCTATATTGTTTTATTTCCACCTTTGTTCATCCCCTTTTTAATTTAGATACATTTTAGATTGGTATCATTTTCAAACACTTCCTGTTTATTCTGTAGTAATTGCTGGAACTGGCACAAGAAAGCATGGGATCAACAGATGCAGTTGCAACTTTCTTAACCTCATAAATCTACCCTCAAAAACAGCATTGTCAGTATGTAATTTCTTAATCTTTTTTTCTGGGCATCAGACTCTCTTAATGTATTATCATTTCTGAATGAGTGTGATGATCTCACTCCTACAAGGCAGCAATATTATAGCATAAACAGCATGAGACACCAGTTCAAAAATGTCAGCATGGATGTCCTACTATCCTTCATAATATATATAAGGATATAAGTTAACATTTGTTATCTCAGAATTATATATATATATATATATATATATATATACACCTAGTGAGCCAGGCAAATCTACCTAGGTTTCACCTAAACGGATCGTCAGGGAAAGTTTTTTTTTTCTTTTTGTTGAATAAATATTTACCCCCCCACCACCACTTAGGTGTTTTTTTTGTTTTGTTTTGTTTTTTTTGTCACGTGGTATGATTTTAGCTATCACCTATAAATATGTGTTTCTCTTTGCCTCGTTAGCCAAACTTTCCCTGACGATCCGTTTAGGTAAAACCTAGGTAGGTTTGTCTGGCTCACTAGGTGTATCTACGGTTGTATTGAGCTCTTTTGTTAGTTAGTTGTTACTTGTATCGGGTTTTTTCTTTGGGCTTCAGACCTGCATCTGTGCGATTTTTTTGTCGGCAGAAGTTCATGTTTGTAGCTCTTTCTTTTTTAAAACCTTTTTTCCCCTCGAGATTGATTTGATTAGCAAATCAAAAAATTCGAGGTTTTTTCAAACGAGTCTAGTTATCTATATTTATATATATATATATATATATATATATATAATTATTATTTATAAAAAAATTATAACATAAATATGTTATAAAATCACTACAAAAATAGCCATTTTGTTTCAACACCCTCGGTGTCTTATCAAGTGATGATGTTGAAGATAAAATAAATGGTTTTAAGAGTTTCAAATTAATTAACAAACCTTCACTAGGGGGAAACATTGTTACAAAAGCTAGAATAACCAATCAAAATCCAAGTATAGAAAGATTCAAAAGCTTGACAATGAAATCATGTTATAATACCTATTCAGATCTTTAAAATACGGGTAATATTAAAAAGAATTTATACTAACCAATAATTATAAAATTATATGATAAAATTTAATATTAAAATTAAAAACTGCCAATTTTAAAATCCAAATTTAATCACTATTAAGTTTAAAAACTATAAAATTATTGAGAAAAGAAAAAATACATATGTTATTCAATTTATTTCTTCGTTGAAACTACGTTTGACAAGACGCTACAATATCCGGTCATTTGACAATACATGTATATATATTTTTTATTCTAAAGTGTGTGAATGTGGTCTTAAACTCACGTGCAAAACAACAAAAACACAATCAGATTATAATACATAAGCACCCAGACATATTTAGATATATATATATATACACACAAAAAAGCGACGAGACAGGAACATCTCCACAGCCCTTTATGACAAAAGGAAAAGGGGAAACCAACACCTATACACACACACAATTAAATGTGAATGCACTCTACATACACATAGACACCAATAAATACATGTACGCACATCCACAGACAATGACCTAGACAATCAGATACCACAACCAATAAATATTTAAGACTTAAAGTATCATTAAATAAATGCTAACCACTTATTAAATTATAACTTAAGCGAGCAAATATACAAAGATAAAAATGGTTAAAAATAATATTATTTAATATATTAAAACTAAAATTCCAAAACCACAAATATCAATAAAAATATATTTTAATCATATAAGTTGATAATAGTTTCATTATATGTTAGGCGAAGAAAAACAAGATAAAGAAACCCACAGAAATAAGTGTACTGTCATACATATATACACATATACACATATATACACATGCGGCAGCAAACACAAATTAACACACATATACATACATACATATACACACACAGAAATACATACATATAAATATATAAACATAAACATATACGCACATATACATATCTATGATAACAAGTACACATACACACACATATATATAAACATATATACACACATTTTTATGCACACATACTCACATATATAAAAATATGCACCAATATAAATACATGCACCAATACATATATGAACATATATACACACATAGACTAACTACTGTGGCAGTAATGACATACCAAAGTTTCCATACCTACACATACACACAAAAATGCCTTAACCAAACTGGCATTTTCATAGTAAATCCTTTCCTTTTTTTACTGAAAGAGGAAAGAATTTACAACAAAAATGCATTGAAAGTGCACTGATCTCATAATGGTCTATATAAAACCAGGCTCCTATACAATATTTCCAGTGGAGGACCTACATTTTTGAGGCCCTGAAACTTGAACAGATATGGGAGCCTCTTCACAATCAACAATAACATATTCAAGGATACAACTACTAAAATATAGGCTGTGAATAGAATCTGGTAAGCTCAATAAGACAATACAGCTGGGGGTTCAGGCACTGCAAGCCCCCAAGAAAGTTTGGAAATTTGACCAATCATGGGGGAATTTTAAGGTCATATGAAATGGGTATCAGATCATATTCTAAAGCACTTTAGAATAAAATTTTGTTGAAAAATTAGGGGCTCTGAAGCTTAAGTTTCATAGTAGATTTGCCACTGAATATCCCTCATCATTGTAAAAATATCAGTAGCACAATGCGGCATACTGGCTAAAACAAAAAAAAAAATCTGTTCAAAGTGGGTTAAATTTAAAATCCAGCACATGTTAGTGGCTTCATTAGGAAAAACACCAACTCTCTGGTTACAACGTCTGACTGACAGCTATCTTTATTACCTGTTCCTCATATTCCAACACACTTTTCTTAAATACAGGTTTGTTTTTCATTCTAGCCTGAAGATGTCTGCTCTACAGGGTGGAATATGTAGCTGAATAATTTTTGCACTTTGGCATATTATCTCCACATAGATTTCAATACGATACATGTATGAGCAAGTTAGTGTGATATATATATATTTTAGTAGATTTGTTTTTAATTCTCAATATGCACAGTACTAAATTGAAGATGCATGCATGGGTACATTTAGTCACATTGATAAACACAGATATCTGACTGAAATAATTCTGCAGAATGCACATGCTTTTGATGTCTAGCATAACGCCTGCAAGTGTTGCATCCCCCAGCATTGTGCCTCATACACATGTCTCCATTCAGCTTTCACATAACTTGGCTGCAGAAGAAAAGTTTACAGCTTTTTAGATTTAAGCAAAACAATGGCAATGAATTTCCAGCTGCTTTCACTCTGTTTTTGTTGTAATTGCTTCTGCCTGGCGGAAACAATTCAAATTTTGGCGATGCTGATGATGACGAAAACGATGACGAAAACAACAATGAATGCATTTGCTTATTTAGCTTGTATTCCTTTGTCCTTAGGATAAAACTACTCTAATATTTCTGCTGGTGAATGCAGTACCTCAACAAAAGACAGCAAATAATAGCAGATAGGGACATTAATCACATGTGCCTCCCATTTTCAAGTAAAAATCTAAATAGAAAACAAAAAGCTGGACAATACATATGTCTATATATGTTGATGTATGTCTGCTAGTGGTTGCCAGTGTGC